>VZRJ01008656.1:115194-128168 GCA_013397565.1 Ptilonorhynchus violaceus | reverse complement strand
CGCCCCCCGGGAACTCCGCGCCGCAGCCCCGCTCCGGCGGCCGCGGCCCCTCGCCTCCCCTGACCTTCCCCGCGCGTCCTTGCCGGGCCGCGGTCACGGCCGCCGGGGAGGCTCCTGGAGCCGAGGGGGCTGCGGAACCTGAGCGGGAACTGTGCCTGTGCGGAGCCGCCCGCGGTGCCGGCACTGGTGCCGGTGGCTGTTCTGCCACCGGAACACGGTGAGGCCCTTCACGGTGTCGGGGCTCAAGTGCTCCAGGACACCTGTGTTAAAAATAATCCCAAGGGAGTACTCGTTAGAGGAAAGTAACAACTTAATAAATCACTCCAGTATTACCGAAATCTGGATAAAGTGCAGTCTTTTAGCATTATGTCACAGGGAAGACATTCTTATCAAGTTACAGTAGAACTCAGGACACCCAATTAATGAGGTGTGTTGTATGTCTGATTTTCCTGTGCCACTGCCCAGTCAACGAAATAGGTTTTTCTCCAGGGAAAGATAACGTGTTGAGTTGAGAACTGGAAATAGAACTGCTGTAAAAATATAAACGATTGATGTGTTGCATTCAGTTTTAATAGAAATGAGATTAAAAGTGGAGGTGTACAACTTTGTGTCCTGATTCTGTTTGTGCAGCCACCCCTGGGAAACTGTGATGACGGCTGCCATGAGGAAATATCCCAACCCCATGAACCCTAGTGTGGTGGGAGTCGATGTCCTGGACAGACACGTGGATCCCAGCGGGAAGCTGCACAGCCACAGGCTCCTGAGCACAGAGTGGGGCATCCCCTCCATTGTGAAATCGGTGTGTATTGTGTCACAGGCCAGAAAGGGATGCCGCAGGGAGGGGAAGCTTCTGAGCCAGCTGTTGTAATAGATGTGTATAATTTCATAACTTTAATGGTTTAAAAGTTTAATGGTTTAAGCGTTTATGTATCAGGAAAGCTCAGCAGCAGTACACATAGTGACCTTAATAGCCAGAAATTGCCTGGATCTTAGATTGCTTCCCTCTGGAAAATGAGATCTACCTCAACTGAGGTAGTTTTGTTTTAAGCTAAACCCTGATTCCATTCTCTTGGTGTCTGTTCAATGCAGTAACCAGTACTTACACCTTTAAAGGCATGAAAAATTGCAGTGAGTTAGTGGAATTAATCCCATCTCTGCTTGCCTGTCCCCCAGCTCATCGGCACCTGCAGAACAAGGACCTATGTGCAGGAGCATTCTGTTGTGGACCCGGTGAAAAAAACAATGGAACTTAAATCTTGTAATGTAAGTAGTTGTGTTTGTGCAACTGAAATGGGTTAGAGTATAACAGCACCTTGTACATTTGAAAACGAAAATCATCTTGAAAATAACTTGAAAATTGCATTAGAACAATACAAGGTAAAGGTTTAAGTAATGGGGTTATAGTTGAACAGTTCTGTTTTTCAGGAAGGAGCTACTTGGCTCTTAGAACTTGTCAGGACTAAAGCATGTGGATATACTGATGAGCAGGAGGAGTTTTGGGGGTGGAGTGGTGTTAAGAAAAATGTTTTTAAAGCCACTTGGTGTGTGTACACTGTGACTGTTTCCTAATCATGTAACATTTTGCTCTCTGTACCACTCTCTGTTATTTGTCTCAAGGGGTAATCCTGTGTTGTGTTCTACAGATTTCATTTACAAACCTCGTGTCAGTAGATGAGAGGCTTGTCTATAAACCACACCCTCATGAACCACACAAGTAAGTACCTCCCTGCTCTGAGATTGCCCTGAATTAGCAGACTTTGAACTCTTCCATTGTTTCACTTGAGCAGAAGATGAGGTTTACATGGGTCTGTTACAGTAACTTGTCTAAAAAAGGATTACATGGACCATCATTTGCTCCAGTGATACTGGTTGTGCAGAGCACCACTGGGAAACTTTGGGTCATGCTGTGATGGAGCCCAGTTCAGCTTTTCAGGGGGTGTCTCATCTGTAACTGAGTTTACACTTCTACATCTTCAGTTTTCAGCTCCTCATTTCTGATCTCTTCATCAGCCTGAGCACAGAATCTGCATTAGAAAGCACATTTATCTGCCTTTAGCCTCTAATTTTGGAAGTTTGTGCTTTGGTGGTTGGTTGGTTGGTTGGTTGGGGTTTTTTAAGGCAACTTTAGAGCTTACTGAGTCTATACTGCTGGCAGGGGTGAAGATTCTGAAGGATCATTCTAGGGATTCTAACATAGGTTTTTTCTGTCATGACAGTCAGAGATGTTAAATCACTAGTGTTGAAGGGGATATTTTAGTACTGTTTTCCCAGTATACTGTCACTCCAAATCTGCTGTTTCCACTCTTAACATCCTGCTGCTAAAGATGGAAATGGCTGAGTGCCACAAAGGGAGACTTGGACTTGGTGAGCACTCTTGGGCTTTATCTTTTAAGCAGAAGCATAAAGCAGTTATGCAGTGTGGAAGTGGGTTGTGTTTAGGGGGCAAGAAGTTCTGTGTTACACAGAAAAGCTGATAAAGGCATGTACTTGTTGGGGAGGAGTGAGTTTCTTTCAGCAGTGCATTCTTTTTTAAACTACTCAGAATAATTCAGTTTCCTGCTCTGTTTCAGAACCATTCTGACACAAGAAGCAATAATATCTGTAAAAGGTGTCAGTCTCAGCAGTTACCTAGAAGGGCTAATGGCAAACACAATTTCTTCCAATGCTAAAAAAGTAAGTATGGCCTTTGTGTAAAATGCGTGGTCACTGGCTGAATGTTAAAGGGAATAAAAATCTCTATTTTACTTTCTGGCTTTGTCAGCAATCTTAGGAAGGGGTCACAGTTCTGCTGCCTTTACTGTAGAGACTGAATGCTTGGCGTGCTGAACTTCCTCTTCTTTTTCGTCTTGTGAATGGAGATAATAAATTATTATTGGCAAAGGTCTCTGAATCTTCACTGGAGAAAACATCTCCACTCACTTAATGTCTGGCACTGTCATTCTTTTGCTGCCCTCTTGATGCCATCTATTCAATTTTGCTGTCAGAAAAGGGTCCACATCCAGACAGATCTGAAATAGTTATGTGGCAGCAGTGAAACAGTGTTTTAGTTGAGAGTCTGTCTCCTGGCAATTGAAGGATGTCTTAAGTTCAGCCTCAAGAATGATAAAACAGTCTGGATAAAAAGTCTTTTGTGGATCATAATGTGAGCACTGCTGATATAAGGAACTGTTTTCATGAAATGTAAGGCAGAACATGTTCCAGCAGTACTCCAGTTATTGAAATAACAAATGTCAGAGGCATGTATTCCTGTTCCTTTTCTTCCTTTTTCAACTATTGTGTCTTTAGTCATTTTCAGTAAGACAGGATTTAACTGATTTACATATTTACTAAGATTCACACACTGATAACTTTTCTTTAACTGTAGGGCCGTGAAGCTTTGGAATGGGTAATTAAAAGACTGAATGCTGAAATTGAAGAGTTTGCAGCTTCAGCAAGAGGAACCATGAGGAATTCCATGGCAGCAGCAGCGTTTGTAGAGAAATGATGACAGTCCTTAGACCTGTATCACTAACGAGGCTTAATGACCTGCAGCTTCTCTCCAGGCCTAAATACATGTATCCTTTGTTATTTAAAGGCATACCTGTGTATTAGGCATGTTATAAATTTAATTTGGAGAAAAGCTGAACTCTGACTAAGGCTGAGGCTCAAAGGCTATTTAATATATTGGGTCAGTTGGACCGAATGTGGGTTACGGATGAAGAAATAATTTTCAAGTATAGTTCCTGTATTTACATGAACACTAACTTATAATGTTTGCAGATATGAAATAGCCTCATTTAGTGATGAGGCTGCATATGGTGGAGGACACTGGCGTGTTAGGCTAACTTTTATTTTTTGTGTGACTTACGGACTACCTCTTTTGGGACCAAGCCCAAAATTAAGCAGAATGGTTGTTCCAGCATTGTTCTTTTTGTTGATTTTTGACAGTTGTGTGATACAACTTGGTTTAACAGAAAGCTTATTACTTGATGCTTGAAATACAAAAGAATGTACAAAATATTTTTTGATAAGCTTTTTAACTTGTTTGACTGGTTGAACTAACACGGTACTCAAATTGGTTTTCAGTCACTATGGGTGAAACATCAAAGTGTCTCTTACCTACCTACTAAGACCTAAATCCTGCTCCTAAATGCAACATTAATGAGCTGAGCATGCAGTACCTTAAAATAAAATTTTATCCTAAACTTCTACAATAAGTATCTCCATTTCTAAAAGCCCATTAAATAAAGGGGTACAATAAGCATAGAGCCTTAAAATCTTGTAAGCTGCTACAACAGTAGGTGTTCACTTCAAAGAACCAATTAAAGACTAAAAATCTTTTGTGAAGGTGTCTAAGGAGATACCTAAACATAAGAGGAAGTAGTATTTAATAGTATAGTCATTAACTTGATGAGGCTTCAAAAATAACCTGCTACATCCTCTGGATGTTTTGTTGTCCTTTAATTAACCAGTGTTCTAAATTCCTTCACCTTTTGGACTAATTTGCTCACAAAACAAGGCTCTTTGTGTTCTCAAGGGTTTCACTGGGTGATCTCCAGTCTGTGTTTGTTTCCTGGTACTTGTAGGTTCTTGGTACTGTCACCAGTCACTCTGCAGGAACTTAAAGGTCAGCGCTTGACACCTCACACGGTGTGCCAGTCTGCTGGTAGTCCTGGTGACCTCGGCAGGGACTCAGTCCCAGGAGGCTCCTTCAGTGTGACGGAAAACTGTAAAGGCACAGCCCTGAATTAGCTGATGGTGGTATTTTGGTGCCCGAGGCTTTTCCTGGAATTTTGATTCTAAGCTTACAAGTGGTTTCAAGACTCTCTTAACCTTTATGAACTGCAATGTCACCCGTCCCAGCATATTTGATTTTGCACGCCCTTTCTGTTATATCAAATTGCCTATTAAGTAGTGTCTGCTGTATAGAGAATCAGAGCTTATTTTAATTGGTAAACAAATGAGAACACATTCTTCTGTAAGGTTTGTGTTGGGGGAAGAAAACGTATATAAATATATAACTTTTAAAAATTAACTATTCTAAATATTTTTCTAAACAGAAATGGTTTGAGACTACCTTACTAAATTGAAGTCATTGAGGTTTGCCATACTTTTACAGGAGATTATTACAACTGAAATAACATTTCAGTTTTAAAATCTATGTGAAACTTCTGCAAAACAGTACCATCATTTCTGATGAAAATGCTTTGCTTGAAACTCATTTTATATGTTTGCTTAGCCATTAGCATCAGTTGATTATCTAAAGTCAGCTTTTTCATTTCCAAATTTTTCGGAACTAAGGACTGCATAGTAAAACCACAGTTTGGCCTTGCACTGAAAAAAACTTACTGTTTAGTTTTTACAGGCATTCAACACCTCTTGAAAGATAATAGTTTTCTTTTATTTTATTTATATGCCTGCATTCTCATTCTGTCAGAGTATGGCTTTCTGTATGTGGCGCTTTTTAAATAAAATTTTGTTTCACTTCTGGCTAATTCTTGAAACTTTCTGGTCTATTTGGGTTTTATAACTACTAAATGAGAGTAATCTAAAATGAAGGGGGTGAAGAAATACTCTGGAGTGAGTGTCTTCTTTTATTGAAATGCATATCCTAAAATGCACATTCACAGCTGCTGTGGTCTCCTGCTTAATAACTCTGCTCTTCTGCAAATCTGACATTAATTAGCAGCCAGATTTCATAGTTTGCTGTGGAAAATCCATCCTGGGGAAAGATTTTCAGTGTCCTTGGACTGAGATTTGTGTTCAAGTTCACTGCAATGAATGTGTGTTGCTGTGGATGAATGCAGCATGCTGCAGTGAGAGTGGGTTCTGGTTGGAAGGAGTGGAGGAGGTGGGTAAGAGAAGGGAGCTACAGCTGGGGGGACTAAACTGAAGGACCAGCAGGAAAGAAGAAGGAGAAAAAGGGCAGGGACACGGGGAGTGGAAGGGTGGAGGTGGAGGAATGTGATGTGAACAAGTCTGTGCTGTGGTCTCTGATGGATCCCTACCTACCAATGGGTGTCAGCACCTGTTCAGTCATACAGCACTGAGCTACAGATGTCAACCAGTACTTTGGAAAAAAGCAGTAGTTTAACCACCATTTCCTGCAAAATTGCTGATCTGTCTCTTGTGGTCTGTACTTGCAGCTGAACTGCAGTCTAGCATATTTCCAATAAATGTCATACACAGTGAACCTCAGCAGCCATTGGCACTATAGTAACTGCAGCCTTTCCGAGGCCCTGGCCAAGACAAGTCATTGGTTCAAAGGGAAGGTCAGCAGCCTGCTGAGGTTCACATCTGTGGAAGAATTGAAGAGTGCTGATAAAGGGAGCTTGTGTGGAAGCAGTGAGTCATTTTAGAATCCTTCCGTTTCTTAGGGTGAAGGTTGTTCTTTCACTTGCACGGGACCTGTTAATTTTGTTCTTAAATAATTTGATTTAAGAAAAATAAAGTTTTGCTTTACATGTTGCTGTAGACCCCAACTATTCTAAAGATAAGGTTACGTGTTACAACTAAGTTGAACTAATTGCTTACCTTTGGAGGAGGAAACTCCTGTGTCTCTCTGCTATCCTTGTTCCTGGCTGTGCTGTCCTAATTCTTCCTTTGTGCTGCAGACAGTGGTTGGTCCTCACAGCCTTTGTTGAGCCAAGTGAACTTGTTGATCCAAAAACCCATGACCATGAGAAGTGATACAACCTTTATGCAGCCAGTAGCACGGGGAGATGCTGAAAGAGGAGAAATGGAGCAGCTCCTGAGCTGTAGAAGGCTATTGGGTGGCCTGAGATTATATTGGCTCTGTAATGTGTATTACAATAATTTCATTTTGCATCTACTAGAAAGAGTATTTGATGCTGTAAACAGTGTTATTTTAACAAAAAAAATTATTGCTCCGTAAAACAGTAACATTAAGTGAAAGTTAAAATCTTCCTTCTCAAACATGTCTATTACCAGAAGTTCAGCAAACATTTTCTCCAGAATGGAGTCCTTGAATCATAAAGTTTAAAAACAATGAACTAAAAAACATAGTATCAGCTAGATAATATATATAGTCCAGCTGAATATATCAGCTAGAATATAATAAAATGAGCAACATATGTAGTAAGTATTTTCCTAATCATGTACCCAATCATTTTTACACCGAACTAAATGAAACAATTGGACCTGCTGTGTCCCAAGAGCCTGTTCAACTTTGGGGACACCCAGCTAAGAAATCTGTTTTATAATATGGCAATTATGGGGACTATGCTGATTACCTGTGAGACAATTGCTTTGGTTTTTCTAGATTTAAACTCCTTTCCATACAGCACCTTCAGTGATCTAGTAGGTATGTTGTGAAATTGGGAGTAAGGAAATGTCTATCAGAGTCCATACATGGAATTTGTTTATATTTTAGCCATGTTATATTCCAGATAATCTAGCTGAAGTGATAGAAGCTTGTAACTTTCTTAGCCTGATGCTCTCTAGTTTTATTTTCTCTATTTATAATTGCCAGTTTTGAGGGACAATCACCAATCTAGGCAATTTCCCTGCTTTTCCTGTAAAAGAATAGAACAAATGGAAGCAGGGTGATACTGGATGGATTTTATCATCTCACTGTCTGCAAAGTGAGATGCAGTAACAGCCCTATTTACCAGCAGCCTAAGTCTCCTTTGTCTTTCAAAAAAGCATAAACACCTATGACATTTAAAAATTTCTGACAATAGGCTCCAGTCATTGATGTCACCTAAGTGTTTTTAAAACTTTTATTCAGTATAATCACCAACTGTGGATCAAATATGTTATATTATCATGTTATTTTGTTATAACCACATTTAAAAAGTAACACAAGTTATTAAACACATGAAAAGAGGAAGTAATGTACAAGATTTTAAAAACTTGAGTGTACCTGAATTCTGCTCTGCTGATCCTGGGTCTCTCCACAGACTATTTATGCTAGATTTTGTAGACTGGACAGCTGAGAACTTGGATGACACTGCAAAATTATTTTTACTTCAAATCCAGGTGTCCAAAAGTTGAAAAATAATGTCTTCATCTGCTTCAACTAACCTTCCAAACCTTGTCCTGTAATAGGAAACAGCACAGAACTGTATTTGAAGATTAGAGCCGATTTCAGTGAGGTTTTTGCTGGCACTCTGTGCAGAGTGCTGTGCTTAGACAAGAGATTTACCAGAAGATGACCCGTATTGTCATCAGCATGGCATCATTTCCAGTGGCTGTGGAGCAGATTAGGGTCATCAGCAGAGAGGACAGCAGAGCTTTACCAGCACAGCCCAGTATGGCTTACCCAGGCAGAGAAAGGAGGTAAATCCACAGCTATCCAAGGTAGGAAACGTTATTACTGACCTGTACATTTTATACAATGGTGACCATAATTCCATGTTTTTGATAGTGTTATTTCATAGGAAAAAAGTACAATAACTTTGTTATTTTAAATGAAGACACAGTGAAGAGATGATGGAATTTATAGCCTGTTGCACACCAGCTTTTTATTGTATTGTAATTTGCCTTTTCTTTAAATGTTTGTTCTCCCCTGTAAGATGCACTTGAGAAACCTTTGAGATTAGTCACAAAATGATAGTGGTTTTAGATAGCAGGGGATTTTTAAGGAGTTAACTACTTTTTTGTTTTATTAAGAATACAGGGCAGCAAGCAAACTTGTAATTTCATCATAAATAATGCGTGTTTAGAAAAATTCATTTGTTTTGCCTTTTGATCTATAAACATACTCTTGAAAGAATTGCAACCATGTTGCAAGAGCTCTAAAACTACAGGAGCATTATGAATAAACATTAAATGTATTCAAGAATTTGGGGAGTTTCATCATTGGTATATAAGCAGCTCTTTTTTTAGTGTGGTAATTTTTTGCGTTGTGCTAAACCCCCACAAATTTAATGTTTGCATAGTAAGACCCCATTCAACTTCAGTGGCTGTTCAGCAGACACCTGCTTCAGTTAAGAGGTGACCTGGGTGGGAGTTGCACCCATGGTGATTATGTTAAATCCATTACACACGCATCTGGACATGGGTTGTGTAAGAACACGGGCAAAACTGGGCTGTGTTCACCTAAGGGAGAAGCTGCAGCCTCCTGTATCTGTGTACCTTTCACTTTCTTGGTCCATAAAATGTGGTTGTGATGAGTGAAAAACTTGTCGTGCCCTCCTGTGCCTGTCTGGAGAGGCAGCAGCAGGTTTCCGGTGCTCGGTGCTCTGCGGCACAGTCTGGAGACAAGAGAAGGCAGCTGTGGATCAGCCTCTTGATCTACTCACACTATAATTAGATGCACCTTTAGGAACTGAAATTTAAGCTGTTCTGTTCCCTTTTTAATCACCCATCTGCCTTCTACCACAACTTCTCTGTAGGATATTATTATTAAATAATTCAAACTAGCCACAAATAAAAAATTATTGCTATTATACAGGTTTTCTGTCCCAAAGTCTAAAATAAAGGTCACAAAATAAGACCTTTTTATCTGAAAAACAATTAGAACTGCTGTTGCCGAAATGTGTATTTCTTGGACACAGAATCAGGTTAGCATACTGCTAGCTTCCAAAAGCAAATCCTGCACATGCTACACAGAAAAATAAATCTGGTTGAACAAGGACAGACATGGCAGGACAGAAGAATGTCTGCAAGTGTACATGTGATTCTGTACTGGTCCCCTGGAAAGGCACAATATTCTCAACAAGTCTGTTAGCTCTTATTCCTGGAGCTTTTCTGCACAAAAAAGAGAAACTACTAAGAGACCTAATTAAGCATGCAGTTTGAATTCTTATTTTCAAAATATTATTTGGGGTCATGGTGTCTTTTTGTTTTGGTGTGTTAATACAGATCTTTAGTTTAAAATACTCCTGATTTAACATCAGTCATGTTGGGGATTTATTTGGCTTTTCAGTGTCATCTCTTCAACCTACCTGGACCTACTTGGTCTCACTTTTTTGGCCTCCCTGGACCCCTCCAGTGTCAAGACTTCAGCCTCCTTGGAACTCTTTAAAATCCCCTTTTCAGATTCTTTGGATTTATCTAGTCTGAGCTCTTCATCCTCTGTGGAATTCTCCAGTCTCACTTCTTCATCCTCTCTGGACCTTTCGAATCTCACTTCCTCAGCCTCCTCAGACTTCTCCAGTACCTCCTCTTCAATCTCCTTAGAGCTCTCCAGTCTCACCTCTTCGGACTCCTGGGAGCGCTCCAGTTTATCCTCTTCAATTTCACTGGACCTATCAAGTCTCACTTCATCAGGCTCTCTGGATCGGTCTGGCGACAGTTCTTCAATCTCTTTAGATCTCTCAAGTATCACCTCGATATCCTCCACAGATTTCTCCAGTCCTACTTCTTCACTCTCTGTAGACCTCTCCAGTCTCACTTCTTCATCCTCCACAGATGTTTCCAGCCACACCTCCTCAGCTTCCTTGGACTTTTCCTGTACAATCCCTCCATCCTCTCCAGGTGTCTCAGAGTACAGCTCCTCCACCTCGTCAGAATCTCTAGACCTCACCGATTTTAACTATTTCATGTTTCAGCGCTCCTCTGGATTATCTTCGTCGACTGCTGAGGATGTTTCCAACCTCATCTCTACCCCCTTTCTGGATGTCTCCAACCTCACCTTTCAGGATGCTTCTTCCCTCACCTCCTCAGTTTCTCTGGACATGTCCAACCTCACGTCCTTAGTTCCCCCAGACCTCTCCATGCTCACATTTCTGGATGTTGCTAATCGCAGCGCCTCGGCTTCTCTCGATCTCTGCATCTAACCCTCCTAACTTATCCCCCTCTCCCTGCAACCTCTATTTTCCCAAACTTTTCTCCTTTATCTTCTATGTTCTCTCCCTGAAAATTCTTATCTGAGGAAAGTTTAGGGCTTTACAAATATCTCCTGGCATCTAAACTGGGCATGCAAACGGGTCATACAAATCTATAATGGTGCCTTGTAACAGCTGCATAAACATCAATATTTATTCTGGAATTTTTGTAGAGCACAGTTTCTGTCACTGATTGATTTCCAGTCTGCCTCAGCATGGTTGGTACCTCTCCCAAATTTTCAATTCATGCTAGATTTTTATCTATCAAGACCAACAAATAGTAAATAGAGCTAAATGTGCAAATAATTGCATCTAAGTTGTGTGTCTCCGTTATGGATTTAAATCTGAGTTAATTTCGCAGAATTTCAGGCAAAGGACTTTTGCAGGGAGGTACAAAGAGAGAGAGAAGTTATGGTGGAAAAAGAAAATTGTGGAGAAAAAAGCAGGTGAGAGAAGGGGCAGGGAAAGGAATCAGAGAAGCTGTGGGGCAGGAATGAAGGGACATATAGCTGGAAGAAAAATATCCAGCTCTGCTGACATGATTTTTCTCTGCCAAGCCATATTTGTGGCCTGGGCTGCCCGTGAGGCTTAAAATAACCTTATTGCTAATTATTTTACCTATCAAATCATCAGATGTTACCATTAAAGAAGCATGTGCATGTAACATCCCCTTTATCAATATATGTAAGTACAGGAATTACTTGTCTTGCATCAAATATGCTTCTGAGGTAGCACAGAGGGGCTTCCAAAAATCTTTGGTGCTGTCTTGCATCTTTTTGTTATCATTGCTATGGCTGAAGTTTAGAAACCAAATATGTTTCTTTTCAATATCGTAACACTGGCACCTGTCTTTGCTAAAAGCACAGAAATGTGTTTGTCATAACAAGTATTTTTAAAATTGGTTTAATTTTTGCAAGTTGGAAAGCTTTGCTCCAATATGCCATGTCACAAAATTAGAATATGGTTCATACAAAAATAAAGAAGAAAATAAATGCATGAAATAAGAATTGTTTTCTGCTTCATTTACACTAGTTATTTCTTTAAAATTAATTGGAACAATCGCAATACATGGATTTAAGAAATTAACCCCAAATTCAATAGGAGCAGAGTTGTTTAACAGTTGTTTAAAAAAGAAAAATCACACACCATTGGTCCAGATCTTCCTGTTGTGTGCTGGAGACAGACTGACATACCTGGTGAACAACTGGTGAACAGTCGTTCTTTTTGTTCTGGTGGCTCTCCCCTGACATTACTGTGTGGATTGTTAATTGCAATAGTTCTGGACTAAATGAGATCTCTAATAAAGCTGAAAATTACTATGTGCTTTAAAAATTGTTTGATTCTGGATGGAAGGAAATAAGAGAACAAAATAAAAGTGCAAGGATTTATTAAACCCCCAATGTTTAATCTCCTTAAGTATTTTGTCTTAATTATTTAAATGAACTTTAGGTTAGGACCAAGTTGCTTCCTTATCAAACTTGATTTGAATCTTCTAGTAACTTTTTGCTTGTTATATGTGGGAAATTGTCTATTTTTCCACTGTGTCAATAGCTTCTAATTTGCTATGTTGCCTTTTATGGGCTTGTTTAGAGCAAATGATTGAATATAATTTCAGGTACTTGTATCAACAGCCTTACATCCAAATGAGCCCCATGGCAAAGCACCGTGTCCAGTGGGATAGAACTGTCACAGCTTGGCCACACACGGATTACAACTCCCAACTGAAGACAGTCTGTTAAAAAAAAAAAAAATCATTGGCTCCACATTCTTATGTTTTCTTCTTTAGTGTCTTATGTAGAAAAAACCAAGAAGTGATGGCACAGAGGTGTAATGACAACAGATTTAGGTGAAAAAAACACCCTTTTAACCACTTGCTCGGCTTCTTAGATTACAACAGCACCACTGAGGAATGAGTTAATGTGTGACTAACGTAAGTGCTCTATAACTGGCCAACAACCTCACAGAAGACTTGGGCTTTAATTTGCGTTCTTTAGTTCGTTGACATGTAATGTATTCCTGGCGAGTGACCGGCTCTGAACCACCGAAGCCCACACACTCGCTCCAGGGGGTTTCGGACAGCGAGGCAGGTCCCGGACGGCCACACCTGGAGGCGGAACCGGGACCTTCCCATACCGGGAAGGGCGCACACCTTTCCCTAACAGATTTTACCGGGATCAGCCCGGAGGAGCCCTTAGAAACCTC
>VZRJ01008656.1:0-104954 GCA_013397565.1 Ptilonorhynchus violaceus | reverse complement strand
GGGGGGTCCCCGGGGCCGCTCTGGCCCCGCCGGTGTTCCCGGGATGGAGGGGTCGGGGGAGGCGGTCACGAGACCTTGGGGCTCGGACCGGTCACGCCGCGGTCACGTGGCCCCACCGGACACTCGCGGCCTCGTTATGAAACTCCATGGAATCGGCGTTTTTTAAAAAAACATCCCCTCTCCTCCCCGTCCCGTCCCCCCGCAGGACCTACCCCCGCCCCCACGAGTACCTGGACGTGTCGGCGCTGCCCCCGAGCTGGGACTGGAGGAACGTGAACGGGGTGAACTACGCCAGCACCACTCGGAACCAGCACATCCCCCAGTACTGCGGGTCCTGCTGGGCCCACGGCAGCACCAGCGCCTTGGCAGGTACGCTCGGGCTCGCCTGCCGGGCTGGCTCCCCGCTGGAATCGCTGGTTTTCGGGAAGCAAAGGAAGTTTCGCTTCAGGTTACTGACAGCTGGTATAAGGACAAGGTGCTAAATCATTGCAATGACTAACGCAGCAAAACTGAGGCTGAGATGTCTGCGAGTACACCAGGGACGGGGGGAATGCCCCAGCTGAAGGCAAGGAGGGTTGGTTTCAATAGAGAAAGCAATGGGAGTGAGGCTGTCCCCACCCTCTCCAAAGGGAGCCAGGGGGGAACACCGGTTCGGTTAGAAACCGGTTTGCAGAAGGAAGATGGCCATAGTTCCTCCCAAACTGTGCTTTAGGTCCTGGGGTAAGAGCTGGGGTCTCTGCACTCCCCTCGGAGGTGTGGTGATGGCAGCAGCAGATGCAAAAGCTGTTGTCGTGTCTCCTTCCCCCTTCTGGTACCTCAGTCTGCTGCACTACAGCTGCAGCAAGGGAAGGGGCTCTCCAGCCATGCTGGGAATGAGGAAACGAAAGGAGTTGTCTCTTGTGGGGTTATTTGCTACAGGAGACCTTTAATTCAAATGAAGTGACTACCAGAGCAGACACGCGAGTCTGATTGCAGCAGGAATCTGTCAGCCTTGTTCTTAGGGGAAGTAGTGGTTTGCTGCAGCTGGAGAAGTGAATGCTCTAGAGAGAATACATGATTTGCACGCAACAGTTGCATGCTGCAGGAGCACTATTGCACAGGGAGGCTGTAGGAAAATTAATTGTGAAAGAGAAATAGAGGAAATTGGAGGAAAGGGGGAAGACAACGCAGACAGCATTGTGAGCAGACAGCAGGAATCATGCAGGATACAGTCTTAAGAACAATAATATGGGCATGTATGACACCCGCCAGGACATAGTGAAGTACTAGGATAGGTAAATTACAGCAACTTGCTAATTATAAAATGTTGGTTAAAACTGAATTGGATACATAGATATGCCAATGCATGTGGTTTTTTTTAAGGGTAAAAGGTTACTTTCAAAAATCAGGATATTTTTTCTGATTTGTTATGTGTAGTTAAAGCATTCATCCCTTTTTTCTTTTTTGTTGCAGGGAGATTAGGCTGGGATGATAGCTCCCAGTTCTGTCTGGTATATTTGGATGTTGTAGGTACTAATAGGATTTAAAGTACTACAGTGGCATCGGTTAAGACTGTTAATGCACAGAGAGAAGTAGTTTATAAATACTCATCAGGAAGCTTTTCTGCCAAGTAAGCTAGTTGTTTCTGACAAAACAAGACAGCAGGGTGGCAGCGCCTGTCTGACATGGCAAGATAACAGTGTTGATGTAACGGCAAGGAGATAGTCTTAAAGCAAGGAAAAGCTTTCAGAGTTGTCCTCAGAGCCAGCAACCTGGGCTCCATGGGCTTATGCATAAATCTCTACTCCTGTAAAAGATGCTGGTCAGAGCTGATTTTATGATGTGTATCTGAAAACTCTTGGCTGTCAAAGTCAGGAAACAGATCTGGAAGTTTACAGAAGCTGTGGCTTGAATTAAAAGAGGTCTAGGGCTTTTCAAGGCTTTACACAGAAATTGCTCATCTGCATGTTTTTGCTGAGTTTTTAATGGAAAAAACCCTCCTAATGGAAAGCCACAATAAAAACTCAGCCTCTGGTTTGAATTAGGTCATGCTGTGCTCCTCACTGCCGACAGCAGAGGCTTTTCCAACCGCAAGTGCTGCCGTCTGCAAACAGTTACAGGTTCAACGAAGAGGAGACAGTTTCAAAACCAGTTGGAATGTGTAGCCACCCACGAATTCCAGTAACAAACCTCAGTTTCTTATCCTTACAGATCGAATCAACATAAAGAGGAAAGGTGCCTGGCCTTCTGCCTACCTGTCTGTGCAGCATGTCATCGACTGTGCCGACGCCGGGTCCTGCGAGGGCGGGGACCACACCGGGGTCTGGATGTACGCCCACGACCACGGCATTCCCGACGAGACCTGCAACAACTACCAAGCCAAGGATCAAAGTAGGATGTCTCTGCTTTGCTGTGGGATTTATTCCCACGTTTAGAAGATCTTGGTGCATTAAAAAAAAAGGAATTTCTTGGTTTTTCAGAGTACTGGTCCCTGCTGTTTGACTGACAGAACAGGTTTTCTTTACGGGCCTGTGTGTGTCCTACTCTAGACAGAAAGTGTAGCACTAAATCATGCTCAGGCAAGTTTGCACAGCTGAATTGTTTTAACTTAATCTCTTAAATCTGTGACACACAATCTCTAATGTACTGAAATATTTGCAAGTGTCACCTCAAGCTGAACGAAGGAGAACTTTAACCTTTTTCTGGTCAGGTATGACTGGAATGGTTTCTTTATGTCCTTATTAAAGCACTTAGGCCTATGAAGTAAGGAATAGTAACTGCTGATAGCAGGGACTTTAAATGTGGTCTCCAGAAAAGAATTGAGTTGACCAGAGAGAATATGTATTAATAATTACTCTGGAATTATTAATGTCTGCCTCAGTGTCCTACCATCACTTCACTTGAAGAAAAGCACCCTCCTGCAGTGATAATCTCACCTCTGTTTTATAGAGTGTAGGAAGTTCAACCAGTGTGGAACCTGTGTCACTTTTGGAGAATGCCACGTGATCAAGAACTACACTCTCTGGAAAGTTGCTGACTATGGGTCTGTCAGTGGAAGAGAAAAAATGATGGCAGAAATCTACACTAATGGGCCAATTAGGTAAAAAAGAAAATGTTTATCTACTTAGTAATATTGGGAGTGAAATACTTGAAACTCAGGGTACATTTTTCACTTCAGCATGTCAGCAGCTCTGCACTCATATGCAGACTTCAGCTTGTTTGAACATAAACTGAACTCAGAATTCGAAATGCAAGAAAACCAATAGATTTTTAGCCAGGCCTCTGCTCCGATCCCTTTGAATAAAAACTTCTTTGTTTTCTTACAGCTGTGGCATAATGGCTACAGAAAAGCTGGATGCCTACACAGGGGGGCTGTACACAGAGTACAACCCCTCCCCTGCAGTGAATCACATCGTGTCTGTGGCTGGCTGGGGTGTGGAAAATGGAACTGAGTACTGGATAGTTCGTAACTCCTGGGGTGAGCCCTGGGTAAGGAAATACTGGAATACACACTTCTGACTTTGGAGGGAATGTGGGGTTTGTCACTTGCCAAGCTACAGCCTGTGGATATAAAGCTAAAATTTTATAAAAGCTGTAACTTTTGAACCAGACTAATGGTTTAGAAATGAAACCCAGCTAATCTGAAGAGAAGGATATTTGGCCAAAGCTACTTGAGGAATGTCAACTCAATCCCAAATTCTACCTTCCAAGGATGTGCAGCTCCTGTTATGGGCAACTGGAAATTGCTGTTAGTTGTAGGTAAAAATCAAGTCACATACCTGGCCTGGATGGGTGGGATGTAAATTCACTGAAGCAGGTTGCCCCATGAATCCAGGGTTACACTTCAGCCTCAGTGAATTCCTACCTTCACTTAAATCATTCATATTTGGAAGGCAGAACAGATTCAACAACACGCAGTTTCTATAGTTGTGTTTTCTAACTTACAATGCAAATTAAATCCTTTACAGGGTGAAAGAGGGTGGCTGAGAATTGTGACAAGTGCATATAAGGGTGGAAGAGGAGCAGACTACAATCTGGCTATTGAAGAGGACTGTACATATGGAGATCCTATACTCCCTTGATTCCACATGGTACATCTCTTTGTTTAGGTACTTTGGAAGCTTCCCAGCACAACCTCTTTTTGTTTAAAGACCAGTAGCCTAAGACTCTTTCACAGTTCAACACCATCAGGCAGTTCTGCAAAATTAGCCCAGATGTAACACACAATGTCTACAAAAAATACAGAATTGCCTTGAGATTATGATTTACGACTTGAAGTAATTTACCCATGAAGGCGTTGTCTGACTTGGTGCACAGTATTAAAATCATACTGACTTAATCACAGAACCTGTACATGTAAATATCTATTTTTTTAAATACAAATCATGTAGATGTACTGGAAAAGTATACTCAATATTTGGGTCTAGAGCTTATTTTAATTCTCTCACAGTACTGAGCAAATATGTTGTAATGATGCAAAAACCATGCTGGTTGCATTTATCATGTCTGGACATGATAAATTAAAAAAATTAAATCCCTTGTTTCCTTGACCTCCTGGTGAAAGAGGGGTGTTGGAAGTCTCATAATGAAGTTGCTTTTACCCACCAAAATGATATAATGGCAATTACTTTAACCAAAAGATGGTCTAAACTCCTCCTGTTTAATTAGTCTTGTCTTTGCTCAAATTTCTTGCTTTAGTATGTGATTGACTGTGCCCTTTTTCTCCTAAAAAGGCAAAATATAAATTGCCATAACCCAGAACTCCTCCTTAATTTGACAAATCAGTGCCATATCAAGTGTTACTACCTGCCATTGTTAAATGCAATTAATAAACAGACTTTTTCTCTTACATGACTGGGTATTTATTATAAGAGCTTAACAATCATGTGTCTGTTGTACCTAACAAGCTGTCTGGGGTACTTCAGCTACCCCGTGTGGTGCTGCTTTCACTGGGCTTTTTCTTGTGATGGACAAGAGTGCATACACCAACTCTGATGGTTCAAACACTTGGGTATGACCATGGTCACAGGACAGCACTGATCACAGCATCACAAAGGATTTAAAAATCATCTGCAGGGATCAGTGCAGAGGAACTGTTTAGAGGAAGTGAGACCAAGCTGAACACAGGAAAGCAAAAATGAACCTTGTTTACACTGCTGGCAAACTTGCAGTGGACACAGAACAAACTGCTCTTGATTATCACTAAGAGCTTGTACAGGGCTACATCCTAAATTGATTCTCTATAGCGTGAGTTGGTTCTGGAGTTAATTCCATAAAGGAATAAAAGCAAGGGCTGCAAAAAGCCAAACCTGTATGCTAATTCTACTTGAAGTATGAAAACTAGGTCTCATGCAAGTTTAAATGGTGAGTCAGCTAGAATGAGAGTGCATCTTCTATTCAGAGGTACACAAGGAAGTTCAGAACAGCTGCAGAAGCAACTTTTGCCCTTTTCAGGCAATTTCCTTTTCAAATCTACATCCAGTTGGACTTTAGAATTTCAGTGTCTTTGAGAAAGCAGGTTCTTCAGAAAACAGATGTGCTTGGAAAAGCAAAATGTGCTTGTTCAAGGAAATTGCTGTTTGTTTAATAGTGATGGGTGTAAAGAGAAATCCAGCCCCATGAACAGAAAGAGTGATCTTAATGAAACTCTGAAACAATTTTCTGGAAAAGAACAAACACCTTTATTTAAAGGCAAGTCATATGCTTGGGTGTATCCCCCACTGTTTGGCATCAACCAGGACAGAGTAGAGATAAGTATAAAAACAGCCACAACAAGCAGTAATGAACTTTCAGCACACATTCATATTTTGGGACAGTAATGACATGGTAATGAAACTTACCAGTAACGTCTGATGCATCTATTTAGCAAAAAATAGATTCTGAAAGGTAACACTCACATAAAATTCATCTGTTAATACAAAACTAACTTTGATTGTTGTAACTCCTCTGGTGTTACACAAAACTTTTTTTTTTCCCCACAGCAGTAAATATTTAGAATTCTAGTATAATGCAAAGGGGAGAAACAGGCATTAGGGCTTCTCTGCAGCACACAGCTAATCACACAAATTCGTATTTTTTTTACAATTTGCAACATCAAAGCCTAGAGCATTCAAGACCTATTCAGAGAACTATCTGCAAAGTGTTTTTAGTAGGAATTACCTTTCCATTCTTCACATTTTGTGTATTATACAAAGAATCAGTAACGAAGTCTGCAAATAACCAGAATAATGTTCTTTCAAATAAATGTTTCTCTCTTGTTATCCATCCCTTCAGAACACTGGTTTATAGTGATTTGTGTAACACCAGAAAATTCTTCAGTATTATATTATTCCATTTTCCAAATGACATTAACAGTTCTCTGATACGAAACACAAACAGTCCTCTGATAGGAACTTCAAGGTCACCATGCAAGTCAATCAAATGCCCTTCAGCCCCTTCCTCCTTGTTTTAGGTTTGTTGGTTCTTGCTGCTGCGTTGCCCAGTTATAGAACTGGTCCACTGCTTAGTTCATCATAATAAAGTTAGATTTGCAATGAGCTTAAAAGGAGAGAAGACAAAAAAAGAAGACAGTGTTCAGTACATTACTGTGATTCTCTGATTTACATCTTTGAATATGGATTTCTGCATTATGTAAATTATTAGGATTTCAGGGTCTGGACAGATGTTTTTGTTTTAGGACGGAGTATATTATGACAGAATACAGTGTATTATGACAGACAACTTTCCTTCCTCTCCTTTCCTTGCTGCAGTGCTAGTTCTCAAAAAGCAGTATTTATCTGCAAGTTCCTCACTGCTACCCACAGATTCTTGATGACAGGAAAATGGCTAAACACAGGCCCCTTAAAGGGAAGTTGTCTCTGAAAATAGCTGGCAGGCATTCCTATTTTTAGCAATCTTTCTCCTAAACATTATTTGCAAGTTGTCACAAACACAAATAGAAGCAGGTGTGCAGGGAATAAATGTGACTTACCTATGAACTCAGTGACAGGATCATGTTCACCTTCTGTTTTTATAGTACCTGCAATACTTTCATTCTCCAAAATGGGCAGAAAAAGCTGTACAAAGTCTGAGGTATACGGAGGAGCAATCACATCAAGCACCTGAAACAGGAACGAGAAACAAATGATTTTTCCACTTCCAGGGGTAGGAAGGACAACGTTTAATTCACATACTAGTAATTCACTACACATACTTGAAAGCATACAAGTAGTTGCACTTAGGACCTCTTGTTCTCCATAAAAGTAATTAATTATGTATCCTTGCAGTACTCTATCCAGTACCTTATTACTCCCAAAAGACAGGAGTCAGTAGGACCAAGTCACATCCTGGTGAATACTGAGACATTGCTCAGAATCTGACCTGAACTTGAAATATTTCTGAATCCTAGGCAAGCAGATTTAATACCCAAACAGATGCAGCTGATTTTAAACTTGATCTCTAGCTGTCAGTGAACAGTTTTTGCTGCTGACCTCTGTCACAAAGTATCTGATGAGCGAGATGTCCGTGTCCAGCTTCTCCAGGCATTTGCGGATGTAGCTGACAACAGGCAGGACGTACCCTCGGCTCAGCAAGTGAACCATCCTGTCCAGCAGAGTCTTCTTCAGTTCCAGCTGGTGGGGCAGGGAGGGAAGAGCCAACACATTAGAACTCCCTCTCAAAGCATGCAATTTTTATTGCTTCAACACTGCTATGCTACATTTTAACCACTCCTAAATTACACTGAGAAAACTGCTATGACAGCAAAAGCTGTTGAATGGATTAAGAGTGACTGATATGAAGGAACACAAACACTGAATCCTTTGAGAATCACCTGCTCCATCACATCCAGCTGAGAATGTTCTGTTTCAAAGAGCTTGACAAGAAGTTGTAGAACTTGGGGATGAAGCAGCTGATGGCAGGTACTGATCTGCAAACAAGACAGCAAAGAGAGATCCTCAGAACTGCAATTTAAAACACAATGCACCAGACAAATTTCCATTGATGCTCAGTGCCAGACAGAAATTCATTTAGAAAAGTATTCCATCATTTCTTTCTTTGATGCCCAAGTTTTCCTGGCATAAATAATGCTGACCTGACAAAACCAAATAATTAACTCTGAACAGATTCATCTCTGCATATTTACTGCCTTACTGCAAATGACAGGCATTCGGTGGACTGGACATTACACAAGCACCAAAACTGTTCCTGCTCTCCAACAAAGTTTGATGCACATTCTTACCTCATCCAGCAGTGCCAGGTGAACTGGGGTGTGATCAGTCTGCAGCTGGAAGTACCGTGGTTCTGACACTGTCCAATCCACCCACTTCAACACACCCATAGCCACCACTGGGAACCTACAGAGAGATCACTTTAGCACAGGAGCTCGAAAAACAAAAGGAAGTTTTATTAGGAAGACAAAGTAATCTGCCATCTTTTCCCAGTGGCACAGAAAAGCATGTTCTGTGACCCAAGAAGGCCAAGTTGTGTGTGAAAGACAAGATTTATGTCCTTATGAGAGATTCCCAGCCTTTCTGCTCACCTGATGCACTGATAGAGAGTGCTCAGTTCTGCAACCAGTTCTGATGCTCCTTTGTTCTCATTGCAACACAGGTTGTGAACAGTTTCAATGGCTTTTGAGGTTGACTTGAGTTCATCCTTGTTTATGCTGACTCTCTTGTTCTGCAAAATCATTGCAAAGTTTGAATGCAGCAGTTGCAGATGTCTTTGGTTATTTAAAGAAAGTTGTAACCTGCAATAAGCCTGGGATTGCATCCTGTTTCTCAAAATTTACTCACCTTCAAGTTTCAGAAGAATTAATTATGAGTAAGCTGAAGTACAAGGATGTTTGCTTTATTTAATTCACAGTGCACTCAGACTTTTATGGTACTATTTCATCATCAGGATCTACACATTTTAATCATTTCAATCGAAGCCAGAAACATTTTATATTAAAATAAGTAAATCAAACCGAATGTATTATTTTAAACTGAGCAACATCACAACCATGTATTTTCTTCAGGCAGGTGCTGTAGGTAAAAATGTTATTCACAGAACTGAACATTACCTTTTTCCACATCTCTACAACACTTGCTGCATATGCCAGTATGTGGATGTATTTATGTTTGTGATCCTGGTTGATCTTAGCACCTGGCTTGAACAACGACTGCATGAAGAGGTCCAAAAACGCAGGTACTCGAATCTGTGAAGAGGAAGAACACTTTATCAGAGCCTGAGAATCATGAGAGGTGACTATGAATAGAGCTTCTGCATCTGATATACCCTGCATTGAATAACACACATTTTTCTTTACGAGTATGTTAAATAGTTTTCTGAAGAGACACACATCTTTGACAGAAAAGAAAAAAAAAGAAACAGAGTGTCAGATCACAAAGTATGTAAATGCCATCCTGTCTTACCCAAATCCCTTAGAACAAGGCGGTAAGAAATGTGAAATGTGCCATTGAGGCCTGCTTATAACAAACTGCTGAAGTGGGCAGGGATTTTTTTCCTGAATTTTTTTGGTTAAAAGAATTAATTCCTTGCCATCTTTATTTCCTATGGAAAAGTTCTTTAATTTAGTTATATGTAAAAAGACAACTTGGAATGACTAAATAAATCAAACAAAAATACCAAGAAGCTAATGTAAACCAGAATGCAAGTAGTAGTTCCACATTTAGACATTACTTACAATTACAGACATTACTTACAATTTAATTTTTGTATCCATACAACACTTAGCACAAGACATCCCATTTCTGAGTGCTACTGCAATAGAAATAAGTTTCAGAGGTTACAAACAGGTAACTACTAACCAGTTCCACTGGAGGTGGGTCCATGCTTGTGAACATTTTGAAGAGGACAGTGATATCTGCTGGATTCAGAGCTCCTTTGGACAGCATTGCCCCAAGAGCCTGACAAGCTCGGGGGTAGGAGGCTGCAGTACCCAATGCTAAGGTGATCTGACTGGCATCGTGGCCTCTGCGTGAAGAGCAAACACACAGAGAGTTATTTTCTTAATTCAGACATTTTAGTTGAAGTCTCACCGAGTCAGCAGGGCATATTCTATGGAATGTAATGCCTTAGGGTAATTACAGAAACAGGCCTGTGTTTGCCTTGTTTGTTTCCAAAGTGTTCACAGAACAATAAAAATACGTATTTCTTCACAGACACAAACTCCAATTCTTTGCTTTTCCAATTTCAGGTCTCCCCGCTGCAGGACACTGAACTTTTCTGCTGTTCTACCAATTCAAGCCCTGCTACAGGAACTGCTCTGTTGCAGCTAAAAATTCTCCTTTTGCTGGTAAAAAAATGATAAAGAATGAGAAAATGACTGCAGTTTACAAGTTCTGGCGAGTTGCATTTCCCTAACACCACAACTCCCACTCACTTCTCGTGGGCGTATCGCTGAACCTCCTGGGCGATCCGTCGGACAGCTGAGCCCCCCTGCTCCTCCTGGGCCAGTATGGACATCATGGATTGAGCAAAGAGGTAAGTGTGCTCTCCATGGCACACCATCTTCTGTGAAAGCAACAGCACAAACCTCAGCAGGCAGCCAGAAACATCCCAGGGTGTTTCTGTGATTACATTGCCGTGAGAGCAAAAGGGAAAAAAGAAAAACCCAAACAGCAAAATTGCAAAGGAAAAAAACCCAAAACACAAACAATTAAGTAAAGCCAAAAGGCCAACAGCCAAGTGGAAAGTACAGAAAAGCACTGATAGCATGCAAGAAGAAATGGCTGAATTGAGAACTTCATTTCTTAAATGCCAAAATTGAGAGAAAAATCTATTCTACTTATGCTCAGTACTTTCTCTGCAGTATTTAAACACTAAGAGAAGTTCAAATCCACCTGAAAAATCTTTGTGCTATTTCACAACACAGAACACATGCTGGGTTGATTCAGAAGACAACTTTCACATTGATGTAGATGATAAAAGAATTCTTTTAATTTACCAGGGGACTGATGAGACTGATCTTTAGATCTCACATCAAATGTGAAGGACAACAGTTCTACCTCCACCCTTTTACAATCCCTTTAATAAATACATGTCACAACCAAAAAGCAACCCAAGGAACTCTTGGTCACATAATGACCAAAATGCATAAATTTCTGGGGTTTAACTCAAATATACCTTCTCTTTATAAGATTTTGTAGGACATCAAGGTTGGCTACAATCCCACAGTGATCTGTATCTCCGAACCGGAAAGCAGAACACTTCTTTTTCCACGTAAAAAGGGAAAAAACCCTAAAAAACCAAACTTACGGCAAACTCAGGGAGGTTTTTTTCAAGGTTTTCTTCTCCTCCATCTAAAATTGTTGCCAGAGATGTACGCAGGACTCTGGAAAACACTTCTAGTTGCTGACATGCTGTTGAAACACTGGTTATTTCTCCTTGATATCCAGCATCAGATATAAGCTATAAAAATAAAATCATCACAGAAAACTTGTGTTACTTACATTTATATTTCTGATATCCTAACAAATCTAGAAGAACACACAGAATCTAAGTTTCACCTCTGCATACACTGACTGCAATTCATATTGTGGTCTACAGAAAAGGAAGCCAGTAAAGATGTAACAAAAATAAAGCACAATGATATAAAAGATTGCAGAACACAGCAAAATGTAACATTCTTTTCTTGTCACAGAAACATGCAAAACTGACTGAAACATTCCACTGCACCAGAAATCCAGAATTTTCAAATAGAGATCAAACACGGAAAACAAACAAAAAAAAGAAAACCCCCCACATCCCAACAAAAATTGAAAAAGCCGTACTTCAGACTGGAAAACTACACTTACTGCTTGCAACCTGTAGCACAAGTCCTCCCACCAATGTGTACTTGCACTAATAAGTAGTATTAGCAGGAATACGTAAAAGATACAAGCAAGACCATAGCTAATATTTGATGCCAGAACAGTTAGCCCTTTATGGATATTCTTATTTATTAGACTTAAGTATAGTACCTTCACAGTAAAATTAAGCATTAAACAATCAGGATGGGCTTCTGCCAATTTGTAAAAAAGATCTCTCCACGTCGTATGTGCTATCATTTGCTCAAGCCAGGCTGGAGTCTGAAAAGATTAGAGTAACAGAGAGAAGTTTAAGAATACTTAGTTGTCAGGATCATAAAAATCAAGGCTTTTATCTCTCAGGAGTCCTGTGAGTTGTTCTACTGAGCTTTATTACAAATGAGATGCATCCCAAATTTCCAAGTTCTCTACACTCTGGGGACTCCAGTCAGACAAAGCTGGTTCAGCTGATTCTTAACCAAAGAGCTTTGAAGACACAATTTCCCTCCCCCCACCATCCACTACTCCATCAGATGAAGGCATCTAGGAAGGATCCGCTGCGTAGAGACAGCAACAGGGATTCCATGCACACCTCTCCTTCCTCTGTAAAGATGGAATCTGCTTTCCGAGGGTCAAAGTGCTTGATAAGTAAGCTCTTTAAGTGGTTCTCTACAGTCTCCTGAACTTGCATTGGCTCAACACCTGTACAGAAGGAACAAAACACTCGGCAGATGCAATGCAATCCAATGGAACAGGGCAGCAGCATCTCACATTTTCCAATGAGAACAGAAACTACTCCAAAATTTATCCACACAGAGAAGATGAGAGGAGAGCCATCTGTTCTACTATCAAGCCATACTGATACAGAGAGTTACAGATTCTCCACCTTTTTTCCTACATGCAAACTGTTTAGGATGACAGGCAGGTCACACTAGTCCCTTTCTCTTGCTATCCTCATCAGACACACAAAGAGCAATGCCAGTCATCCCACAAGACTGTTATTGGTGTGATACCAAAATGCAGGTGTATCTTAACCACAAAAGGGATTACCAGGGCTAGGGCACAAACCCACCCTACTACAGACTAAAGTTCATCCTTCTAATATATTGATTATCAGTATCTTTGATAGTATTCAAACTTATGTAAAATAATATGCAAATAGCAGTAAGTAGTTCTACATTTCTGAAATCAGAGTATAACAATTCTGGTAATGTAATGTAATATTGATTGTATAATTCTATTACAAAATATCAAACACTGCTTACACTATCTGTATAACAGCACCCTTGTCCTTTGAATGAAATCAAAAAGAAGCTATAGTTTATGCAGTTGTTTCAACTACAAAACCCTTTATAACACCATTTGTTGACATTTCATCAACAGATTACTTCATTATTCTCTGAGCGGAATAAACCTATTATTATAAAGGATTTAGCCACATACAGGATGACAACTTTGTAACAATCCACTTCCTGTGTACGATCAAATTTGCCACGAATTCAGATATTTCTGACAAAAGAAAGACTATAGACCCAAACTACACCGTATCACGCATCACACCTGTCTGAATGAGCCACTCTGCCAGCAAATTGACAGTCTGTGCCACCGCAGTGTAGTTTTCAGAGAGGAGCTGGATAACATTCTCTGGAGATCCTCCTGCTTGGAAGTATCTGATGAACAGATTATGAAAGAACTATTTGAGTCATATTAAAACCAAAGAACAATCGAACTCTAAATTCAAAGGGAAAACAATAGCATCATTTGTACACTCTCACACACATTTCCATACAAAGTGACAACACCACGCCTCTAACACACATCAGGTCACACTCACCTCTTTAACGTGTTAAATATAGACGGCTCCATTATATAGTCAGGGGTCGAAAATTTCTTCAGGCACTCCTGCTGGACTTCGGCATCATCTTCTCCCTCCCCATCCTCATCATCTTGCTGTTCACAAGCAAAGTCAGGTCAGCCCTGTCCCGTTTACCCCACACTCCCAAATTTAGGTTCTTTTTGCCCACAGCAGCACACACACCTCGGTTCAGCACCGGCCTCCTGCCCTCACACCGGCGCTCCTCCCCTCAGCCCCGAGCCCCGCAGGGGAGCGGGAGGGCCCGGGGCACGCTCCGGGACCCACCCGGGGGACACTCCACGACCCCCATGGGAAATGCTCCGGGTCTCGCCCGGGAGACGTTCCGGGACCCCCACGGGAAATGCTCGGGGTCTTGTCCCGGGGATTCTCCGGAACCCACGCGGGGGTCGCTCCGGGTCCCTGCCAGGGAATGCTCCGGGTCTCGCCCGGGAGACGTTCCGGGACCCCCACGGGAAATGCTCGGGGTCTTGTCCAGGGGATTCTCCCGCCCGGGGGCCGCCAGGTCTTGCCCAAGGGATGCTCCGGGTCCCGCCCGGTGCTGCGGTCGCCCCCCGCCCCGGGCCCAGNGGCGGCGGAGGCGGGGCCGAGCGGCCCCGGGATGGCGGCGGGCGAGGGCGGATCGGTCCGCCGTAACTGAGGGAAGGACACACAAACTCAGGGGGGAAAGGAGCCAGGGGAAATTTAAAATCAAACTGCCCCGCAAAACCTCCCAAAGCCTTCCAGCGCAGCAGCAATCGGACGGGAATTGCAAGGGAAGAGGACAAAAAGGGATGTGTTCTCCAGGGGATGTGTGCTCCTAGGGATGTGCTGCTCTTCTGGTTGCAGCTGGATAACAGCAGTTCCCTCCCTCACACTCACTGAAGTGTGAGGAGGATGTTGAACAAGTTGATAGGAATAATGAAATGTTCTGGTAGAATTGAAAAGATGACAAGTAGGAAGAGGGGGGAAAAGGATAATTGTGGAGAACGAAAGTGATAAGATCTTCAGGACCAGATTTTAGTGCTAAAGTCTGAGGCCCAGCATTGGTGTAGCTCTGTTTATCCAAAATCTGATAAGAGAATAACATTAAATAACATTTCTGCCTTTTCTCATTGCAAACAAAAATTTGGGGTGTTACTTTCAGTCTGAGACAAACTTCTGAAGTCTTTGGTATATATATAAAAAAATGTTAATAAACGTTTAGTCGCTATAAATAACACGATTTGCATCACAGTTGGCAGTGTCATCTCCAGCCAGAAGAGCGGTGCTGTGAGAGTCACAGTCCCTGTCCGAGGCTGCTCTGTACCCACTCAGGGCAGGCTGTGGGAAGGGATTTGTTCCCCATCCAGGAATCTGGATCCCCAGAGCAGCGGCTCTGCTCACCCTGGCACCCTCTCCGGGGATGCTGAGTGAAGACAACAGGCCAGGAGGGTCCCCAGAGAAGGGCAGGATGAGGAACTAGAGACAGATGAACAGGCGACAAGTCTACAATGAAAACTGATCACATAATCAGGCTTCGGGCAAGGAGAGAGACATTACTGAGACCATGTGAAAAACAGTCCTTTTGTCTCTCCTCAGATCCACTCCCGTTCTTCAGTTGTATAAGGGTTTAACTGTGAGAAAGGGGAGGGTGAGGGTGTGTTCTGGGATTGGGAGGGCAGCCAAGATTAATTATTTAAAAGATCCTTTATTCTCATTCAGCTTCTAACTGATAAATAGTAAAAAGAAATTACATCGTCTTCCACGCATTGCTTGGTAGGAAAGGCCAAAAAAACCCCTGTTCTGAAATAAATTGTAGGATCTCCAACAGACACAGTTGTTCAAGTGTGGTCACTGTGCTAATCAAAGGATTTATCTGCACTTAAAAATTCAGTATAGAAGAAAAATGTACCCCAGCACCTGAACTGCAGCATAGCACGAGTTGTGCTGTCGTGTGCTGCCCTACAGTGGTGAAGCAGCCCTTCCTGAAACACTGCTCCAACATTCAGGAGAGCCCAGGATAACGCTCTTTTTTTTCTGCCAACATAAAGGAAGAGAGGTTTTTTCAGAATTAGAGGCATGGATTGAAGCAGAGGCACAACGGACACTTTCTCTACCTGTGCCAGATGCTGCAGTCAGGGGGACAGGGAGGGACATCCCAATGCCTGTGGAATCACTGGCCAGTTTTTATGAGGAACAAACTGGGAGTGAAGTGACAGGCTGAGGCTGGAAGCCAATGGAAATATCCTTGAGAAAAAGTTTTTGGCTCATCTCCATTTGGTTAGCAGGCAATTTCCATCCCACAGACGTGAGAAAATAATAGCAAACTTGGAACTGTGTGATTAACCAGTCAGAACTCCTAAGAAAGTACTGGATCTGAATTTAATCTGTCCCAAACTAAGAAAGAAAAGTATTTCCTGAGAGTCTTGTAAGGAACATCTCTACACGTCCTGTGCTTCATCAGCTCTCTTTTTTTTTTTTGGCTTGCAGTGAAGTTACAAGATGTATAATTAGGCATAGGACAAGTTTTCTGGAGGTGATTTCTGAGCAACCATTGTAGTACCTTAACAGAAGGTTCATAAAACTTAAAATTGGAGAAAAAGTGAATCCAGAACTTAACTAACATTCCAATGAAACTCAGTGGGAAAACCACAAGTCTGACACTTCTTAGGAGGAGATCCTGGTTCTTTACAGAAGGCTCAACTAAACACACTTTGTATGACAGATGTTTTATACAGGTAGGAGGGGCTTCCTTCCCACAACCAGAATTTGCTGTGCATCTCCTGGGTAGGATATTTGGATCTGCAGCCTGGAGAATTTTATTGTGCCAGAGGTTATGGCCTGAAACAGTCTTAGCCTCAGTAAAGCATTTTCAGAGCAAGTAAGAGTTTTGTCTAGTGACAACAGTTGGACTTGTGGGACTTCAATGGTAATTATGCTACATAACTTCCTGCTTAATTGAGTAGAAAATGGGAACAGTCCACAGCACCAACTGCTATAGAGGTGTTAGACATTAATGGTACCAGTAATTTCAGTGCCTGAATCTTAAAACTAGAAGGTTTTTGTCTTTATATATTTCTCTCTCTTTATTTTGGTTGCAGTAACAGAAAAAGATTTTTTTTAATATATAAAGAACAAACAATACTCAAAGCATTTACTTTCAACTTCCCTTCAGGAGAAAACTAGGGATCTGTAACAGCCAGACATTTGCTGAATAGCCCTTTGCAGAATTGCAGTATCCAAGCTTGCCCCACTTCAGGTCAATAAACAAGAGGTAAAATCAGATTAAACCAAACAGTTTCACGCTATCACTGTGATGAAACATTAAATGTACCAGAAATTGATTTTGCAAACTAAAGTTTTACAACCTTGAATAGAAACAATGTTGGTTGTCTCTTGGGTTTAACTGCATGCTCCCATAGGGATTTGTGTTTTACAAAGTTTCAGTGAAATGTTCAGAAATAAAAGCACTTAGATTTACCTGAATGTCCCTGAAAGATCTTAATTATGCAACAATTTTTTCACTAAATGCATGTTTGACTGCATTTTGTGTGTAAAATATTCTTGAGTGACATTTCCCATCTAATGAGATTTTGATGAGGCAGAGAGCAAATTTTGATATAAATTTTGAGACAGAGAGAAACTTTGGTGCCAAATAAATATCCTGGGAAGGTCAGCCTCGATGTCTCTGCTGCATGATCTGAGGAAGCAGTAAAGGCATTCTGGAAAGTGAATGTGTGTGAAGAAGAACCAGATCTAGAGGAATGTGGAAAACTATCTTATTTTATATTTTTTTAATTTTTTTTTTTTAAACAGAAGAATAAACAAAGTATCAAATGCTCAAGTTTCAATTCCATCCAAGTGTCAAAAATCATTACTTGATTTTTGAGCAAATTATTTAAAAACTGTACTTCAAGATTTGCAACCTAAAGGGCTGAGTGTAAAACAGCTGATGAAATCATCCAACTTCATTTGGTTCCTTCCTAAAATCAAAGAAAAATCCCAAACAGAAGAGCCGACTTCCAACAAAACTGTTTGCCTTTTATTCATATGTTTTTTAAAAATATCCACCCTGGCATTCTCTGTCATTCCCTCTGCTCCTTGCCCTCTACAAATTCTCTTAGCATAAATTTGTATTTTGTAATCGTTAGCCCTTTACAAAGCAGCCGATACATTCAACTAGAGATAAGGTCATAACTTTCCAATGGAGTAGGAAATTACAGCAGCATCGTTAGGCTAATGAGTTTTGGCTAAAGAGTCCTTCCTTCTCAAGCAGAACCTCAAGATGAAGCTTTTTTGTTTGTACCTCGAGTACTGGTAACAGTTATCCCACACATTGAACACACGACACTTCACCAGGGAACCAAGAATATTCGGAGACAAAACAAGGTGGTTTGAGGTGGCTGACATGATGTCATTCTAGTGTCCTTCAAATGTCAACTTCAAAGTTGGAACTGTATTTTATACACTGAGGATTGCTTAAAATACTGAGCCTCCCAACGCCCCAAGTACTTCTCAAGATGAGCCTGTAGTGGAAACATTTTCTTGCTTCAAAGCAAGTTCCAGTTGATTTGCACACTGAGCATTAAACTCACCCTTCACTGAACTCTCTCCCAGCTCCCTAAGAGTTGCAGAAAGTGCTTTTTTTTTGCAGTTCCTTAATTGGAGACATGCTGGCCTTTTAGGATAGATACACTCTCTGACCTTGAACATTTGTATAAGGATCCTGAACTCGGTCACTCACCTGGGGAATGAAGAATTTCCCCCCTAAATCTATTTTGCAGTGTCCAAGGTGATGGACTTGGAACTATGTCTGAGGTTGTCTCATAACTTCCTTTCATAACTGCTCTATTCTCTTACCAACCACATTGTGACAAGAGAAAGGGGGTGAGGACAGCAGACAGCAGCTGACTCCAGAGGCAGCAGGGTTTGGGCCGTGCTGCAGGACAGAGCAATTGGCTGTGAAATTTCCCAGTTTTAAATCACAAACAGGTTCACAAGAGCTGTTGCTTTGTGGCTGCTCTGGGCTTCCAGACTGCTTTACCCAGATGAGCCTCTGTAGCCCAGTAGAACTTTGCCCTGTGAGAAACAGAACTCAAGGTTAGCACCAAAACTGTCACAGAATCTGTTACTTCACTTTGGATGTTGTGCCTTCAAACAATAGGAGAACAGAGATTAAAAATACTGAGATATTTGTCACCCATCACACACCCCTCAGGACAGATCTTTGTGGCTCGACCTTAGTACCAGGCTGAAACACCTTCCATTAATACTCTGAGCTCTTCCACAGTATTTGTTTCTATCACCCAACCCCTAACTTGTCTTTTTGTGGGAGCCCTTCTGATCCTGCCAACAGCAATGGAGCAAAAAAGAACAGGGATGTGCCCCCCTGATGTGGCAATTCCCAACCCTTACATAGCTGCTCCTTCTCTGCCTGATTTCTGCTGGCACTCGGGCATTTCAGTTGCAAGAAATGACACAGTTCCAAAAGTCATATCAAACACCAGAAAACTACAGATAGAAACACTGTACCTCACTATTAATAATTCACATAAAATTCACAGCCTAAAAACAATAGTTTTCATAACAGAACAATAGAACTGAAAGAATTCCCAACATTACTGCCTCTGTCCTAGGCTTGTCTTTCTCCAAACTTGAGTAGTAGTATATTAAAAAATAAATTGGCCAACTAATTTAATAAAATGACTGGGTAAATTAAAGTGAAGAGATACATTCACTTTTTAATTTTGAATTTGCTTACATTTGTCTACTGGTACCCCAGCCTCAGAAAGCAAGTTATTACAAAAAAACCCCTAATGTCAGCATCTTCTCCCTCAAAAATTCATCCTTCTCCTGGTTTGGGATAATGTTTAAAGTTTTTATTTTGTCCCGTCATTAAACAATTTTGAGGCAGAATTCCTAAGTGAAAAGAAAATTAGGAAAATCTGTAAATTCTGTTTTGGTTTTTGGTGGATTTTTAATTTATCTATTCCATATTTGGTCAGTTATCCATGTTACAGAGGTATCAATGCTGTTCTTACCCTGGGGAATTCCCTATGTTTTCCACAGAACCAGGCTAGGTTTATAGGACACAGAAGCCAGAACAAAAACCCCCACCTTATTATTTTTATGCTTAATGCAGTGAGAGATTAGTTTGCCTCCCCACCTTCTCCCAGGTTACTTTTCCAGGTTAAGATTTGTGCTTTATACTGCACCCGTTTTGCTCAGCTCAGTACACTGAATGTAGACAGGGTAAAAAGCAGCTTGAACATTTAGTAAGACGAGAATCAGGGTTGAAACCAATTAATTATGAAGCCAGCAATCATGGCTCAAATTTTAGCAATCTGTGCACTGCAGTAAAACACTAAAGCAGTTACCTACCCCAAACTGACACACATCCACTCACAGGACTGAAGCCAACTGGTTATGACCAGGATTAAAACAGCCTCACTCTTGCAATTTGTCTTGTCAGTCACCAGAGGGATTTTTCAGTGTAAGGCTTTCACCAGCAGAGCTTCAGAAATCCCCTTTGTAGCTTATTTTATTAACAAAGACACTTCTAAGTTTGTCATAGATTTTTTCCCCAATGGATGAATTTTCAGAGATAGCAAGCTGAGGAAGAAGGGTACAGTTTTATTTTGGACTGCAATCAGATGTTCGCTTATAAATATTTTTACTGTTATACAAACTCAACATGTATTTTAGGGATGAGGACCTGCTCCTGTGTGGGATTTCCACTGATAGTAATCTATGGCCCTGATCCTGCTTGTTACAGTTAGTAGGAATTTTGTCATCTACTTCCATGGAAGAGGTCCTTGTGAGTGCCAGCATTGTTAGGAATACACACAGCACATTAAATACAGCTGGGGAGAGAAGAGGACTTACTCTCTTCCAGAATGAGTTACATAATTCTATAACTTAGAACAACTTGATCACTCTCAGACATTTGTATAGCACCAATCACCAAGAGCATTGTCACTAAGGCACTGGACTGGTACTCAGCTGTCACGGGCTCCAGATCTGGGGTCAATCTCCTGTGTTTACATATTTTGTTTGTACTGGTAGATAACTTTTGACACTGGAAAATAGGATAAATACAGAACTTCCTCAATCATTTACAGGAATAACACATCACAAAGAATTACAAGGTGCTCAGGCTCTGAAATGATGAACATTAATATTTCTGTGCATCGATTGAGTGGTAAATTATCCTGCAGGTATCATTCCATGCAGCACAGTGGAGCAGAGTTGGCTTCACTTCCTCTGGAGTTAGGACATGCCCTCAGTTAAATCCTGCCCTCAAAGCCACGAATCAAAATAGTTTTTAGATAAATGAAGAAAAGCCCTCAGGACTCCTGCCTATGACAGCTGATCCAGGATGCCTTCCTAGGCTTTTGCATCAAAGTCTGCTCCTAACAACTTACAGAGCTCCGGTTTCAGCCTCTGAGAGCAGTTTTTGATGCTTTCAGAGGCAGCTGAAATCCTTTTTTAGTGTAGAGCGGATTTCTCTCTCCACATTTTAAAAAAAGAAAAAAACCTTTAGGAGTTATGCCTGCTCTGCTGCACCACACTGAATGTGTGCTCTGATGCACGAATTACTAAAAGTTCTTGGGTTGAAATAAGTTACTGCAAATGCACAGTAGCTGATTTTGAAACCACAACATCTCTACAATTTATTATTATTTTTACAAAATACCCAAAGTGATCAGACCATATTGTAGGTTACTGGCTTGCCGAAGGTTGTTTTAAAATCAAAACCATTTCTGAGTTACAGAAGTGCCAAAAACAATCTTGAACCAGGTTTGTTTGTTGTTTTTTGTTGTTTTCTTTTTAAACCAACCCCCATCCAACAAAACAGTTGTATAACTTAAAACAGAAACAAGAGTTTGTGTTGGAAACGGTTTAAAAACCAACCCACCAAATCATGCTTGAGCAGAAGCCTTGTATGGCAAAGATTCAGCTTAGGGCAGTTTAGTGCCAAGGTAAGACCCTCCATAGGTTTACAATGGAAATACTGACACAACCTCAACTACAGTGATGCAAATGTGCCCTAAAAACACTGTATTTGCTTTTATTAATAAAAGTGGTAGTGTTTACATTTGCAGGTATCTTACACTTCAGCATCACGATGAATACTGAGTAGAATGAGTTAAGTTTTGGCTGTAAGGTCAGAAGTTTCCAAACAGATGAATGAGACAGAAGTGACAGTCCTCAATCATGAAAACAAGAAGTTCAAATAAATAAATAAAACAAAACTAAGAAATATGGGTAAGCATTAGGTTGGAATGGTTCAATTAACTGCAAATTATGGCCACTAAATTAGAGACAGAAGAAAACACAGTTACTTATTAAATAGCAAGCATTAAAGCTTTATGGTTTTGTATTAAAAAAAAAAAAGAAAAAGAAAGCTGTTAAAAATAAGACTTGCATTTACCAGGCCACCAAACTGCATGGACTAATAAAGAGACTAACAAAGGCAATACTGAGACATTAAGACACACACACGCTCCGTACTTGTGCAACTCAACCATATTCCAAACAACTGCCTTTTTCCTCACGTTAGGAAAAAAAAAGCATCCCCTAAACATTTCTGTTCATATAAAGCTTTAGGTTTCTTAAACTGTTGCTGTCTTACATAGCTCATTGTTATTATGTGTCCTCATTACCAGAGGAAGAAGCTTATCTTGTTAATTTTTTTAATGGAGGTGCTTTGTTTCTCTCAGACAAGAGATTACATTCCTCACACCACTACAGGTTTTCTCCATTTATAAATTTGGTGTTTACACCAACTCCTCCTAGGCTTAAAAAGATTAGGGTTGGCACTGAAATAAACATTTTGGCTCCTGTAACTAAAATTAAGGCTCACAATGAATTTCCTTTCCACTACGTATGTCCCATTTTTACCTAGTGGAAACGCCAGCCCTTCACCTACAGGCACTGGATACATTCTGAATTGAAGGGGCCTATTTTCAGTCACGTTTTCCTACAGTTCTACAAAGTTCAGGTGGCAACTGTCTAAACCTGTGAACAGGAAAGATCATTTTAAAAGGCAAGTAACAACCGCAGCTCAAATTTTCAGACTATTCAGTGTCTTCTGGGAGTAATTCTGAATTGAGATGGGACAGTAACTCCCTCACATCCCTGCTCTCTAGTGAAAATGGACTACGTGATTAATTTTAAGACTTTAGCCACAAAAGCAAATGAAAACTCACAATTCTGAACAGTTGCAGTTCTTAATATTGAAAAGGCATCTGATACCTGACGCAAATCTAGCTGCACAGACATCACTGACCACACCCTCATTTTAATTTAAACTGGATCTCTTCCCAAAAAAAGAAAGCCAACACGGTCTCTCGGGTGGAGGGAAGCTAGTGTGAAAGGCAAAGAGGCAAGTATTTTGGTGTTTGTTTTTGTTTCTTTTCCTTTTAAAGTCACTGCAGTAAGATCCAGATCAGTTTAGGGGTGTAAATGAAGGGGGAACAGGGGTGTTTGAGTAATATAGGCTAACACTGTTCTAGATGTGTTATTACAGCTGTAATTTCTGACTCTGTACAAATTGTACACGTAGGTTTAGACACATGAAAAAGTAACACACTCACAGAGACATAAAACACCTAGGTATAAAATATAAAGCAGTGTAGTAGTTACTAAAATTACATGCTCTCTTATTGCTACAGTGATTTTTGCTCTTTTTTCTTTTTACTGTACCACATGTTGTTCTAAGCATATAATTTGCATAAATTATTCAAGTTTAAGAAAAAATCCACACATCTTCACTTTTAAGCTACTTATATAGTTAATATAAAACAAAAAAGGTTCTAAAGTATCTCTTTATTAAAAGAGAAATAAAAATGTCATTTGAAACTGGAATTCAGTGGCCAAATCCAAGGGCAGTGCACACCTTGTCATTCCGGTAGTCGTTGCCCACGCAGCGCAAGCCGAGGTTGGTGGGTATTTGGCCCAGTCTAGAGATGGTCACCAGACCTGCATGATGCCCTACGTGTCTGTTATTGTTCTGGTTTTTGTCTTTAGCAAAAAAAAAAGGACTATGAATGACCAAAGACTAACATTTATAATTTGTAGCAAAATTTGGTTTATGTAGAAACAAGCCATGTTTTGCATTTGGATAGAGATTTAAATGAATTAAAGCTAAAAATTAAAAAGCACGATGCTGCAACATCTGGTCACTTGTTGAAGACCTCACTTTTAAAGTGGTTAAGTTTGCACAATTTGTACTTTTTTCTTTTTTTTTTCTTTTTTTCCTTTTTTTTTTTTACTAAACAGTATTTTTCCTTCTTTTATAAACCAGAAAAACTAAACTACAGATAAATTTTCCCTACCTTGAGCTAATGCTGCAGATAGGGTTGACAAAGCTGTACAGCGCAATCAAACATACTTACATCTTAGCTCATTGTACAGGTACAGCCATAATCAAGGCACAAAGATCTTCTACAAGTTATTTTCAATAAAGTTGTACAAAATAATACATTTTACAGTCTGTACAAGAATAATAATCCAGCAGTAAAATAAAAAATGAGGGAAGGGAAGAAGAAAAAGAAGGGAAAGACTGTGAGGACTACAGTCCAGATAATGATTTTTAGAGCAGACGGGATCATCAGTGGACAAACTGAAAACAGTGTGTGGTTAACTCTTTCTGCAATCACAGGCCATACGCAGTTCAATTCATAAATGTCCATGGTTGTCTTTAGACCACCAAGACTGGTTTTAAAAATACCCTTCTGAAAGGTAGCAGTTGGTTTTTGCACTGTCTAGGTCTGTTGGAGAATTGTCAGTATTTCCGCCCAAAGCCACATTACAGTCAGAGAACCAAACTCAAGGGTCTGTCTTCAAACTTGGTCTGTGACTTGGCACCTTCGTTACTCGGATGCAGTGAGTGATACAAAGTGGAGATCACGGGTTATAGGATTATGCCCACAGCAGTGCTAAATTACCTAAAGTTTTCTCTCCCCTAATTTTTGTTTCACGTTTTAATTTTTTCATCCCCAATTCTTTCAGGTGCTCCACATTCAGGGCTTTTAATTAATTAGTTTTTATTTCTTTTTTTTTTGGTTTTTTTTTTTTTCCTCTCTTTTTTTGTTAATAACAGTGTTAGGGAATCCTCATGGAAATGGCCTTTTAAGTGTTAGGGGCCATCTCAAACTGTCCGAGGGGTACAGAAGCAAGCTTAGAAGTGCTGCTATTGTCCAGCAAGGAGAAAAAGTTGAGGGGTGCAAATCAATGGGAGATTCAAACAGTTCTCTTCCACCCTATGTGGGCAAGGGTGTTTTTTTTCTTTTTTTTTTTTTTAATAAGGAATAAGGAGTCCAAAACACAGAAAAAAGTGCTCTCCATCACAACAACTCGTATTGGCGAAGGTGCATGCGCTGAATAATGTCCCGACAGTCATTGAAAACCCTCCGGATGTTCTCTGTGTCCACGGCACACGTGAAGTGAGGGTAGCAGTAGTGCCTTCCATCTCCACTGGCTGTGCTGATTCTCTGTGCAGAGCAAGAGACAGACACTGGGTTAAAACAAAACCCACCGGGGAAAAGCCCTCCCTGTCCCCAAAGCTCGGCTGAATGAAGGTTGAGAAGGGCATGTGTGAGCTGTGTCTTCAAAGGGTGGATATAAGTGGCAAAATGCCCTCAATTTTTCACTCTCTCACCTGGAACACGAAGTTTAAAATGATCAGTTACAGGGTGAGAAGGTCACTGCAAACTGGGGAAAATCAGAGTGGAATGAGAACTCAGGAAAATGCCATTATTTACATGCAGCTTTGGTGGATTTGGCAACACAACTCCTAGTCCATTTGGCCATGAAAAAGTAGGATTTTGCCCCTCTGTACAAGGTTTTTATCCCTGCTTTACACTTACAGAAAGCTTCCCTCTGTTTTTTTTGCTCCATTTTAAAATTAGTCCACAATTTGATTGCCAGGCTCACCATTACAAGTAACTTCAACAATACTAAAAAAAAAAATCTGTCTATTATAGCTTCAGCTGACCAGTAGTGGGAAAGAGAATATGAAAAGAACATTAATATCTGACAGATCAAGCTTCTTTTGATTAGTCTCTATCTTTAGAAATAATGCATGGAATAAAAATCTGGCCCCATTAGTAACAGCAGGACTTCACTCATCATTCTATTTGAGGTTTCTTAATTCTCACCAATTCTTTTGCTATTTAATTATGCACTGTGTCAACAAGCAAATATCCAAACAGCAGCTAGGAAAACACCAGTAAAGCTCTTAAATGTAACAGTGTTTTATGCAGTGTGGATGTTAAATATAAACAACACAAGAAGTGACAGCATTTTGCAGTAGCAGAAGGTGAACAAGAGCTTGTGATTGACAAGAATCGTGTAAGAAATAGCAAAAGAAAGGAAATACTTACAAGAAACTCGTCTCTAATAAAATACTTGGCCCTTGTAACTCTGGGATCCTCACCAGGCTCTGGTGTTGCTGATTAATAATAAAATAAGTCTCTTATTAAAACAGGCTTCTTCTGGTAACAGCATCTAAAAATCTCAACTTGTTCTGTTTTCTGCTCACATATGATAGAAATATACTTGGCAAAAGTGACTGTGAGGTAAGACAAACCATAACATTATTTAAATTAGTAAGATTTCAGGAGAACAAAGGAATATTACAGTGGCCACAGTACCAGGCATTTGGCAGGTAAGAGAAATGACCACAGGTAGGATCAGGGGGAGCCCAGAGGACACATTTGTGACCAAATGTCAGACTGTGGTCACAAAGTAAAAGGATTTTGTCATGATGAAATTATTAATATATTAAATGTGTAAGAGGCAGGAACCTCTCATTATTAATTTCTAAAATTTAACATTAAAATTTGGCTGAAAGACATTGATGATTACACCTACTTGAGTTTTCAAGTATTAGTTGAAGCTACCAAAAACATTACAAATGTGATTAACAAGGAAATGATAAATTGCAAACAAAACTTAGAAATCTTACCATCATCTGGTGTAGTGTAGCGAGCAAATTCTGGAAAGTAGTCTTCAATTTTAGATTTCCCTGCCAAAACTTTCTCTGCTAGCAAATCTTGTTTATTCAGGAAAAGGATTACTGAAATGGTCCGTAGCCACCTGGAAAATGGAAACCAAACACTGTGAGAAGGCACAGCCCGGATCACACAGAAACTCCAGCTCTGGAAACAAGATCATATGACACACTGGAATGATTTGGAAAGGTTCCTTGTACACCTGAATCTTGAGGGTGTAATTCCAGGTTTGCACACCCTGAGGTTGGTTGGGTGCCTCCCCACTGTGTGCTGTTAATCCAAATTCATCCCCAAGGGAAAGCATCCACTTCCCAGAGCGCTGCTCCATCACTGCTTTAATTACTTCAGCCTCAATATGGCACCCACCAATCAGCAGCTCTGCAGAGCTCTCCTCAACGAGCTGAGTGTATTAAACATTAAAGGTGGGAGGCTGTGACCAAAGAACCAGCCTAGACTGTGCTGGGTTACCTAAATTACAGAGCCCCCAGTGCTGTTAACCCTGCTGGGCAGCCAAGCACCGCAAGGCTCCTCACTCACCTTCCTCCTCAGGGCACAGAGGAGGAGGAAAGGAAGAATGAAAACAAAAAAATCTGAAGGTCAAGATAAAAAAAAATATAAAGAATGATTGTTTAATTAGTGAAGGATAAGTGGAAGGGAGGAGAAGACAAAACAAGTGATGCAAAGGCAATCGCTCATCACCTCCTGTGGGCAGAGCAATACCCAGCAAGCTGGGTAACCTCCCAAAATTCCCTCTTTTCCCTCTTACTGCCCACCCGTGTCTCCTCCCAACCTACTGCACACCCCCCATGGATTCACTGCAGAGGCAGTGAGGAACAGAGAGGGCCTTGATGCTCTGCACACACTGCTCAGCAGCATTAGTGTCTTATCTGCATTGTTTTGGTCAAAACCTAAACCACGGCACTGTATGAGCTGTTCTGGAGAAAATGAACTTTGTCCCAGCCAGGCCCATCCACGAGTGGTGACTGCAGCGTCAGACAGCATCAGTAATTTCTGTGATAAGAGCAATTCACAGACCTGTTGTTCCAGATACTCTTGAAGAGGTTTAGTGCTTCCTGCAGTCGATTGGTCTGATTGTCCTCTCGTATCACCATGTTGTAGCTACTGCTCGCCACCACAAATATGATAGCGGTCACATCTAAAACAAGAAATACCCTTTAGTTAATACCAAGCTTCAAAAGAAATACCCAGGAATCTTGAAGTTCAGTAAGAAGCTGCCAGACTTCCAGCTCCATGCAGAGAACAGGCTGGATGCTGTTGCTGACAGCTTTTTAAGTACCAGGAATCAAAAAGGAAAGTGAAGAAATCATGAAAGACAGGCAAGGCAGGCCCCAGAACAGAAGCTGACAGAATGACAGAAAATGTAGAAAAGAAAGGAACTGAAGCAAGAGAGAGAAACTGAAGAAAGCCAAAAGGAAAATTTAAAGAAGATTAAAGATGTCTAAAGAAAATTGGAAACAACTGTGAGCTATCAGGAAAGGACAGGGAGGCCCTTGGGGGAAACCCTCAGGACAAACAGCACTTTTGATCTGTGTGAACAGTAATAATGACAACAGTAGATTGCTGTGAATTCATGGTTAATTGCTCTGGTCCCCCTGTAGTGTGTTCTACTGCTCAGAGCCCCCATCTCTTCCCTGGGAGGCATTCCCAGGATCACAGGATCCAGATCTCTGTGTCTCTGTGTGGCTGTGCTGCTCCAGTCCCTTACACTGATTTCCAGGCTCATCTACCTCAGGCACCAGCAGCAGAAGAGATGAGTCAGACCATGAAGTAACAGGAAGAGGAAGGAGCAGAGGTAAAACCCAAACAAATCTGTTATTAATAGCACAGGAGAAAATATTGCACAGTGGTTCCACACACATACACAGAGTTCAAGTGATTCAAGTGATTCTGTGACAGAACTGTAGCAATGCACCATGAATTCCAAGTTGCATTCTGCTTTATTTATTCTGTAGGATCTCGCTGTAACTTTTCTACAAAAAGATGGATTTTTGCCTAACTTCACCAATATTTCGTCCAAACAACGAAGAAAAGAAAGTATTTTCACCAAGCCTAGCCATAAGAAAACTTGTGTGGAGAAAGGTTTCACATCTAAACAGAGATACAGACTGGAACAAACAGCTGCAGTGAAGGTACCTGTCACACCTCAGGACTGACATAAAACTGTCTAAATTCAACATCTAAGCAGACAGATGTTCCCTACAACCTTCTTCTGCATTACTGGGACAGTGCTGGTTCAGAAAGAAGCACCACGACAGAGCAAAGTGGCTGCAATTATATACAAAATTAAAATATTCTGATTTTATGCATATAATGACTATCCTGTGGTTTTGTATTTTGCATAGGCACATACATATGCAAACCTGCACGTGGAAGGCAGAACATGGCTTGGAACTGACACTCCCATAGCTGGCAAATAATGCACAAAGCTACCAAAAAAAATCCTAAACAAATGAAGAGAGGGAAGCAAAAAACAAGATGGAAAAGCTTAAGTTATCAAACTCAAATTCTTCTCCACCTACATTCTCCCTGAAGATGTTCTGTGCAGTTACAGAAGTTTACATGTCAAGAAAAATTCCATCCCTTATAACTCCTTATCAAGCTACGTGGAAAAAATGATGCATTTCACACAGCTGAGAAAATGAAGATTAGGCACTGCAATTTTGCAGAGAACTATTTTATAGAACCAACAGAAATTCTAATCCTACCATTAAAACACTGGATCCATTTTCGGCGTTCATCTCGTTGCCCTCCGACATCAAACATACTGAGGAAAAAACACAAATCCAGTCAGTCAAAATCATTCTGTGTGAAGTTTTTTGTTTGTGTGTTTGTTTTTGTTTTCCCTCCCCAAATGCAAACAGAAAAGGTAAGAAATGTCAGGACTTCTGTGTCATAGAAGCAAAAAGAAATCACGATTATGAGAACCTGAACAGTAAACAGCCCACCAACATATGCACACAGAGAAAATAGGTTTAAAACATGTTGTTCTTTGCAATTTAAAATAAAGCACAAATTGCATACCAATTTGCATTTCATCTTCAAGCCAGACTACTAAATTAAAAAACCATAAAATATTTGGTTTCTATTAAACATCAACTTGAGAAATACAGTACTCTCAATGACTACATGGTAGGCTCTCCTCCCAGTGTACCCTGGTATTTGTCTGCGCTGTATTAAAAAAATGTAAAAAAATTAAAAAGAAAAAGAAAAATTATACTTACTGAAAATTTACTTTATCCACCTGAAACTTGGTTTCAAAAATTCCTGATGTCAAAACTCTGCATCTGAGAAGATCCTAAAGCATAAAGGGAAATTCATTGATTCAACACAGATACTTTTGTGATTTTTCATATACTCAGCAATGGAAAGAAACCCCTTTTATTCCATGCTGACAATGGAATACTGCAACACCGGGGAACAGCACTGGAGTGGTCAGTGTCACAGAAGCACGATGGAAATCTTGTAAGTGATGGAACACTGTAAGTCAGACTTCACAGGCATTTATGTGTATAAACATAATCCAAAGGACAAAGCAATTTTTACTGGAATACTAAATATGTACAGTGCACGGCAATACCTGAAATGGCAATCAGAAAATGAATGAGTTACCTCAAAGACAAAGGGGGCAGACAAATTAACAAAGCTCACATACCTGGTCAGACGGGGTGTACTCGTTCTGTTTGACTATGTCAATCTTGTCTAGAAAACTGGGGAGAAGAAAGAAAACAGAGAAATCTGTCAGTCTCAAATCAAACAAACTTTCTAACGCTTTAGTAACCCACGGTTCCCAGGTAAGTTTTGGTGTATTTTAATGCTCTCAGGCTCACAAAATGATGAAAAATCGCAAACTGAAACGGCTCCGTTTGGGTGGTTGTACTCAGGAGGAGCATTCCCAGCAGCAGCCAGCAGAGGGCCGAGCCCAGTTTAATTAATCCATCTGGGAATCTCATTCCAGCCCCTCCCGCCGGCTCTCTCCGCCACAAACATACCAGGAGTTTAATTTAGGTCATTTATTCATATGAATCCTACAATATAACCTGCTACTATTAACGGGAAAGCAATGACTCAAGCAAATTGCCCACATGTACTTTTCCTAAAAGTAAAATGAATCTTTTTAAACAACTTATCATCACGATAGTTCTTTAAATAAACGAAAGCCCTAAACCAATTTCAGTACAAGTTCAGTGAAGTGAGAGGGGACACTGATTCTTCTGTTAACTGCTGTATCAGTATTTCAGTTTACTTTCTGGAGCAGCAGCAGTAGTTGACTAAATGGGTAATAAAAGATGTATTTCATTCAAATTCATTAGGCGTTACTTAAAGAGAATACCCTGTAGTCTTTACCATTTTTTTTTACCAATTAACTATAACCTCATAATTATCTCTTGCTTCAACTCTAAGAGCAAAAATCTCAAGGAACCAATTCGTTAACTCTGTTTTATTGTGGTGTTACCACGAGACTCGAAGACGTGGCAAACCAGCAGCTCAGGGTGCAGATTTTGTGGTGTTTGCCCCCAGTCCCACTGCCCAACACCAGGACCTGGGCTGGGTGCCCCGTGCTCAGCCCCTTCCACTTCAGCAATGCCTTTACCCGTAACATTAATGATTAATCAGCCTTTAATCCAATAGGCTCCAAGCTCCCTTTCAAATTGCTGTGCATGAATTGTTTTCTCTCTGAAGCAGAAATCACACAGAAAAGGTGAGTTTTCCCTTCCTCTCTCGGGGGGGAAAGAAGACAAGTCTCAGATTCACAAATCAAAAACCCAACCCCAGTAAAACCATCACAGGAGTTGGCTCCAGTTTCAGCCCCAAGTGACTTCCTAAAACACCTAATGAGGAGCAGGGAAAGCGGGAAAAATAATCCTATATTTCAACAACAGCTTCAGTGTAATGCCTTTTTCACCAGGAACCAGGTGATCTTGTTTCAGAGACACGTGAAAATTAATTTTTGTTTAGTCTGAATTACAGACTCTTAAACACATTAAAATGTATCTTAGCAAACACTCTACAAAAACACGTGAGACAAAGCGCAAAGATCAATTTCCATCATGGAACCTGACATGGGCACAGACACACGAGGATAAAATGATGACAAACTGTGCTTTGCAATTTACAAGCTGCATTTTTTCCTCATCTCTTCCAGGCTGCTAAGTCATTTTATTTTTCTTTTTTTTTTTTAATCCAAAGGGAAGAAATAAAACTGTTCATTACACAGAGGATGTTAAATATGTACAACAGCCCTGAGTTCCAAGTAGCACAAGCGTTTCCACCCCATCCTGTCCCCTAAGAGCACAGTTTCAGAATCATGTGGCAATTTCACAAGTTGGAGGATGCTTGAAAAATGTTCCGAACAGAACATGTTCATCAAGATACAAAGGTGATTACTGCAATGACCCAGCCTTTATGAATTTATCCAAGCAGAACATTTTATGCTGGGTTCCACAAGAGGCGGGTTTTTGGTTTTGTTTTGCGTTCGGGCTTTTTTTGTTTCATTTTATTTTTAAACACTCTGCTAATCAGCTTAATGGATTTTGGAAACTGAAAATTAGAAAATAACAACAAGATATTGCTAAAACCTGGAACTGAAAGTACAAACCTCTTACTGTTGTTTATGCAGACTATTTTTAGGCCTATGATTTCCTTGAAAAACATCAGCCACATAGGAGCAGCAGTACTGTACTTGAGATGAATTCCAACAGCAATGCTCATGCCAGGTAAAACAAGTTCGAATAGAATAAACATTTCTTCTTCCCCCCCAAAACAAGTTCCAACATCCAGTAACATCTGATACTCCTAACAATGCTCGTTGGAGAAGGAAGTCTTTTGCTGTGTGATAGTTCCAAGAAAACCCACCCTGCTTCCAGTGGCATTTTAGGGAACACGGAGCACAGCGATACATTAAATGAAGATTTCCTCCTGTGCCTTTCATTCAAGTCTGTCCTACCAGCATTAGAGAGGGCTGAAGACACTAAAAAAGTTTGATTTTCTGCTCACACATAAAGAAAAGGGATTATTCTTTCAGTTGGTCAACGGAAAAATAAATGTAAGGAGAAAAGAGAAGCAGGGATTTGACCCACTCTGATACACCTAAAATAAGGAGCAACAGCAGGAGCATGAGAGTTCAGAAAAGATCAATACACTCTGTTCAGAGACTTCTCAGTCAATGTGAGTCAAGACCAAACAATTTATCCAGTAAATTAAACTAATAATCCAGTCAGATGAGAACAAAGCCTAACTCAAAATAAACACAAATTCACCATCATTAATTTCTATTTTTAATTCTTGCTATGCTCTACCCAAAACACGAGTGAGGCCACTTGAGTACTACTTTGTGTGCAGAACTCACTGCTGTGAGAGATTGTTCTAAGCCTACTGGAGACGTGCCCACCATCTACTGTGTCAGCAGTGAACTTACCGGGAGAAATAGAAGTGACCTTGGTGAAATAATTCACATAAAACTGTCAAACCACAAAACCAAATTTTATACTGCGAGCAAGCCTTGAACCGAGTTACAAAGTCAGTTTTTTTCTTCTGTAAAATTTTCCCAGAGATTATATGGAAAAGCTATTTTCCAGAAAGCAAATAATTCATTCAGCATTGCTGCCAATTCTCACTTTGGGCCACATTCTGGACATGACTGAATAACAGGATCAGCTACTGCTCTGCAAAATTCTGTCACGTACTACGGGGCACTTTTGTCTGTGTTATAAAACATTGATACTGCTATGACACATGCTACCAAAAAGAAAAAAGAAAAGAAAAAGACTACTTTAGGTTATTTGTAGTCAGCAGCACTGAGAAGCAGCATCTCTAGGACAGCAGCAGTTGTGGCTCTGAGATATTAAAATGAAAGGTATTAACAAAAAAATCAAACCAATCTGAAATAAAAAAATGTCCTGTGTTTTTGTGTCCCCCTTTTTTAGCTTAGGAAAGGAAAAACACACATGGAGTGTTCCAAACAGATCTTCGTGGCAAATAAAGTGTCTTTAATTTTAAGGGTGCACTCAGGAGGAAGATTCACAGAGAGATACACAGAGGCTTTCCTTAGCTTCTGCAGGTATAAGTAATTAAGCCATACATGTATCCCCAATTCTTTCCAAATTTTTATTAAAGCCCATTATGTCAAAACCATGTCCCAATTTTCAGATCAAGATATATGCCAGTACCTGATTTATTCTGGAGTTCTTCCACCCAGAGAGAGTTGCTTTATCCCTGTGTGGGGGGAATTTCCTGAATGAAGAGTGCTGCTGCCAGACAAAGAACTGCAGCTTGTTTTCCCTCCTGGAAAGGTGTGTAACACACGAAACCTTCCACCTCAGACCCAGCACAGCTTCGGTGTCTGGGGAAGCACGGGAGGGGAACTCAGACCGCCTTTCCTCGAGCATTTCCTGACAGTCTGTTCAATAAACAGTAACTGAAATTTTACCCTCTGTGATCTGACGAAATGGTTGGCAGACAAAAATTATTTTTTTTTCACTTTGTGAAGAAGAGCTTTTGTTTTCAGCCTAGAACAACACTGGAAAGGTGTCTTCAAACTGACAACACACCTATATTTGAAGAGTTTTATTTCCATCAGGTTTTTTTTTTTTCTGGTCAAGTCATAACTTGAATTTGTATACAAAATGTCTCTCTTGAAAGACACACTAAGATCTCATCTTCAGCGTCAGTAAGACGCTCCAAGAAACCAAAATTTCAATCCCAACTAAAGGCAACATTTGTTTATACCTTACAACCCTCAACAGTAGCACTGGAACTCTATATTTGTGAAGTTCTTTGCCTCTGAAAGCCTCGAGGTATTTTACAGACAGTAAATCAGATTTCCAGCTCCTGCCTGCCTCCACTGAGGCTGCATTTCCTGCCTCCACCATCGCACCCCGAAACACACACCTGGCATTACCCCTATTCTAAAAGCAGGCACACAGAGTAGTGAGTTAATTGCCCAAAGTCCCTTAGGTCAGTGGAAATGAATTTTCATTTCCACTGAGTCATGTGTTTCTACCAAGATATTACTAAGAACCCACCAGACTATTACTAAGAATTATCAAGATTTTACTAAGAATTAGACTGGCATTTACCCTGATCACCTCTGCAACAGTCTTTGCAATTCAGGTTTCTATGTCCAGAAAGAAATTGATATTTTTTTTGCTGATCTTCCAAAAGACCAAACTGTGCAAATGCCCAGCAAATTTTTAGTTATTTATTTAGACACTATCAGGACTACAAAGTACTACTTAAAGTAGTTTTCAGCTGAAATAGAACTCAATATTAATAATGTTTATTATAAACCAGAGTGCATTTTTTATTTTTCAGAACAGACCATGCTTTACCTCTACTTTCCTGCCTTTTTAGTCCCTCCCATAATCCTTTATGTTCTTCAGCAAAGCTTTCTAGAAGCTCTGCAGTTAACTGTTTGATAAATTCTTTCTTCAGCTATGCTGTCTATGCTGAGCCAGAGACACAGGATGAGTGCAAAGATACAAAACTCTCTTTAAAAGGGTGTTTGTGCATGAGCACATCGATTGTCCCTCAGCTCTGCCCCTTTCTGCTGCTCCTTGGATCAAGCAGGAGTGGGGAGAGGGGGGGAATCCTATTCCTTAAACTGTGATAAAGATTTCAGTTAGTTTATCTTACAGGAGGAGCAGAACAGCAGGCAAAGCTACAGATATGATGCAAATTAAAAAAAACCAGAGGTTAAATCTGCTAATATTTATGGTGTCCTGCAAACACAGACAGCACATGAAACCAAACTTGTCAGCTTCTGCCTCAAAATTAAATTTAAAATTAAAACTGGGACATCAGTAGATTTCTGTTTGTTTTTTAAAGATATACTGATCTTGTCTACTCTTTGCAAAGGGGGAGTTTTTACTGCTGAGGTGGTCGCCGCAGAGGTGCCACAAATGTTACTGGACGATTAAAAATGCTCAGAAAGGCACAGCTCATTTTTCTGCCTAAACACAACTAGATAAGGAGAGAGAAAAGAAATTCAATCAAAACCTTTGCAACTGCTTTAACAACTTCGCAATTAGGAAAGAGAAAAAACCTTTATAGAGACAGTACTGTACAAAGTGTTAGTGGTATAATTAGGAGAGCATCTATTTATTGCATTTATTGCATCTAGAAACAGCACAGATACGATGTTCCTGTAACAATATTCTGCATGTCAGTCATCAGACATAAGGATCCCATTCAAAACCAGATTTATATTGGAAATGAACCCCAAAATGTAGTATAAGACGTGAACAGAAGTAAACCAAAAGACAACTCTCCAGAAAACTTTCCCAAGAAGCTGCAAATACTTTTTGATTTCCAATTTCAAGTCAAAGGGTTATTATGATTTCCTTATTGAAGTAGTAAGTCACACAGAAAGAGTTACAAAGAGTCGAAAGCTCAGAATTCAATTATAGATGGTATTAATGCGTACATATCCCAGAAAAGCGATTTTGAGAGCGGCCCCAGCTGTAATTCCAGAAGAACCTCGAGCATTCCAGCCACTTGGAGGCGGAGGGGCACCATGGGTCTAATTTTGAAGCAAATAATGAGAAAGCTGAAAAGTATGACTCCATATATTTGGAATCATCTTGTGGTAATCAAGGTTACAGTTCCTTATATGGCGTGGAGAACATGAAGCACACACAAAAAATAGAATATTAAAACTATGGGGTACAAAGAACTGCAACTATTGCTAAAAACCACGACGCGCCAGCAAAGCCCCCCTTATTTTCGTGTCTCCACGAAGTTCCAACCTTGCCCTAAAAACGAGGCTGGTTACGCACCCGGCTTCCCAAACTGCCTAATTAAAGCAGCGTAATGCGCCGGGAGGCATGAATGAATTTCAGACAAATCCAGCAGAAGGCAAACCAGCCCTTCAAAAACTGCCGGCGCTCGAAAAGGGAAGTGGGGAAAAGGTAGGAAAACGAGAAAAAGCTATTTAAAGAGGTTGTAGTTGTCTCCTTTTTATTTTTTCCCCCCCTTCTCTGCCTGTCTAAAGTTAGTCTGGCTTAGAGGATGCACTAACTTTCCCAATCAGTTTTACATTACAGCACAAGTCCAGAAATAGCTCCCAGCCGCCTTGGCCTCTAGCACGGTTGCCATGACAATGGAACCACAGGGCTATAAATAGCTCATCAGCACCAAATCTTGTGAGACACATCTGGAATGGGGCCAGCCCAGCCCCGGCCTGACAAATAAAAATAGGCACAGGCAGTTTCAAAGGCTGGAAAGGTACAATGTGGCTCGGGCTGTGCAGAGCAGGGCAGGGAAACGGGTTTGATTGCTTGTTAGCACGAGATTTATTTGATAGGAGATTGGGAGAGGTATAAAAGTCACTTTATTGCATACTAAACAGCCAGCCTTTCTCCAAGGTCTGTTTTTCTTTCTTTTCCCCACCCGTCTGCAGCACAACCACCCCGCTTTTGAAACTGTAACAATGCAGCCTTTTGCCCAGGAGACCATTAAAATAAGGAAAAACAGAAGGAAAGAAAAGANAACGATTTCTGTACGTTTTTGGCTCAAGTGCACCGAAGTGCTCCTGCGGGTCTGACAGGGATCCTGGCCGGGATCCTGCCTGGGCTGGAGCGCTTTGCTCCAGCTAGAATCAGTCCCGGGCTGCTCGGTGCCTCCAGGAGCCTGGAGCGGGACGTGGTTCCCAAATCCCTGTGCCGGGGCTGCTCCCCCTCCGCATCATCCCCTCGGACCCTCGGCAGGGTGGGCTGTGCTGGGGGTACGAACCAGCCGTGTCTGCGCCCCAGGGCAGCCCTGAGCCCACGGTTCCGAGGAGGGGGACAGGATTGGCGTCACAGCGCATCCCATCCCACTTCCCAACGCTCTGTGCCACCGAACTGCCTCTGGAGCAAGCATTTTCTTCCACTTAGTGGGTGAGAAAATGTCGTATTTTTAGCACAGACTCTTGATCAACCCATTCAATTACATCCAAATTATCTGTGTGGGAACAGAATGTTATGTGAAAAATGTTATTCAGTGTATTTGTCAATATTACCCAACAGAAGCCATTTGTATAATCAGGAGATTCAATATTTTCTCCGGCACAGGAAAGCAGCAGATCAGGAATCAGGCTGAAGTTGTGAGACTTTGTTATTTCACAGACACTGGAAGTAGTAAGTCAGCATGATACAACACAGAGAACACCACTCCCAAAATATAAAATCTTAGTTCCTCTATCAAAAACCAATAGACTACAGATGGTGATCAAAAAACTGCAACTATAATAAGCATTAAGCCACAGTAAAAGATCTTCCCTATGCCAGAAAGGCACCGCGCACACGCTCCACGCAAACTGCACCATCAGCCCACAGGATTCCTTTAGGTCCCTACATGGATATTTTCATTGCTAAAAATTGTAGAGTTACTTCCACCCAGGCTTAAAGCTGTATGTAAACTTCCCTCCCCTCCCCCTGCCTTTTACCACATCCAGCTTGCTTCCCTGCCATCTGAACAATGTGTGCCTCAGCAACAGCAGCTTGCACAGGAGGATTTTGGATCATATACTTTATAACATGCAATGCAGGATTTATTGGTTTTTATAAAGATACTTCAAGATAGTCTAAGAGCCTATCACCAACCGCAAGTTTTGATTTAAATTACATGAAAAAGAACTATATATAGATATATTTTTCTTCCTTAAGCAAACAATTCATACATTACTACAAGAGAGCCCGTTCTGGCTCATATAAGGGACAAACGTTCTGGTTTTTTTCTGTGAGAAAGACAAGGAGAGAGGCTGTAGAGCAGCAAACACTACACGATGTAACTCAAGGGCCCCCCTGGCATCCCCAGTCCCCCTCTGCCATTAACTCTTCGCCTTGACGGGATGGTCCTTACGGATCCTTCCTCCTCCAAGGAGATCACTTGTGCTCCTTTACGCTGACCAGGGGCACAGCTCACCCCAAACTCTGCATCCTGTGCCCGCATCCCATTCCCAGCTCTCTCACGGAACTGCCCTGCACAGCCTCCCCCTCGAGAACCATCACGACCCCAAGCCAGGCACTCAGGGCTGACCCAGCTGCCCTCACTCCTTTGCACAGCGTAGGAAGGTGTTTCCACACTCCCAACAAGCACCAAACCAGACTGCTCGAACCACCTCGCTCCCTGTGCCCGAGGCTCCCCCGGACGGACAAGCCTGGGGATGTTAAATAACTCAGGAGCAGCCCCTCACCCCACCCCAGATGACTTCAGCTGCTCCAAGGCCAAGGCTGGGAACAGAAATGGAAGGTACCGGTGTGGATGAGATCACCACAACATGATCTGATCCCAGGGCAAGCCCGGGGCGGGAACACGGGGTGAGGGAGTGGGGAGGAACATGGCGCAATCCCTATTAACTTTTTCTTTTCTTTTAACAAGGCTGCAAAAGACAAAAAGCATGGGAAAAGGAGAAGCAATTAAATGTTCATGTAACAAAATTCTCACTCCACCAGGCACTTCCCCAATTACTACCGGAAAAATGGGCAACATCACTTGCAACAGGAATTTTAGGGACAGGGGTAGGTGGAGCTGACACAACCTCACGTGACAGAAAAGGAATTCTGAACCCAAGTCCGAGTTTCCGCAGGAACTAAGAAAGCAGTGATAGCTCAGGGAAGGAATCAGGCCCCAGATGAGCCCAAAACAAAGGGAACACTGCTGGGTTCTGAGCAGGGTGGTAAGGGATGACTTCACCTCCCTAGCTAAATATACTTGTATAAAGAGCTTCATAAAAACACTTCACATGTATTTAACATGCAAGATACAAATCCAATGCTGGAATTTTGTCTACTTAGGCACCATCCCAGCTGAGATTTTTGTTCAGTATTTTAGGAAGTTAGGTTCCCTGGATAAAAGGCCCTAATTTTGACTCTGATCCTGCTCACAGGACACTGAAAAGGCCCCGTGATGCCACAGACATGGGGCTGGAAGGGCTGTCGGTGTCTTCACAGGACCAAGTACCTGTCAATACCTGCTGGGGCTGACAGTCCCACACCTCACAGCAGCTCACATTTCAGCTTTTGCTTTCCTCAGAGGAATGCAGCTTCCCCCCCTCCTTCTTGTTTAAACGTTCTTTCAACTCGGCAAAAACAACTGCAGGCCTCTGTAAAAGCAGAGGCACAACCTGGCACCTGGAATTGAGAACATCTGTAAGGAGCACACCTCTCATTCACAAGTGAGTTGTAATAGAAAGTTATTCTTTTTCTTGAAAACATTTGCTTGATCATGAAATTTAATACTAGGTGTATTTAAAAAAAATAATTTTAAAACAAGCAAATGATACAGACCTGCAACAGCAATTTCATACTGTGAATTTTGAGCAGTGCAGTGACACTCATGTTTGGCTACTGTGGAAGGCACTGCCTGCAAGTATCTGGTTCTGTTTTCTTTTGCCATACAACAAAATGAAGAAGTCAAGTTTAAGTGCTTGTCTCTCCCTGGCGCACATTACATTAAGGCAGATAAAAGGAGCAAGAATTCAAGCTTGAAGCCAAAATCAAAGGTAAATAATAAAGGTGATCACACTGCTTCCGTGAAAAAGCCCTTTGCAGGAGTGACCATGGTTCTGGAATACTGCAGCCCTCTTTTATTCTCAGTGAAAAACCTGCCAGTCATCCAGTTTCATGGTTCTGCCCTCTGCTTAGTGTTTTGCTACTCTTAAAAGGAAAATCTCATACAGACCCTCCATCTTTGCTTACACATCTGTGGTAACACCAACACACAGCCACCGACTATGGAATGTTTCCACAAGCTGCATTTGAGTATTTAGTGCTTTTAAGCCTGCAATTAAAACAGACACCTCACAGAATAATGTGGCTTTACAAAGACTCACAAACAGCTCTAATATAACAAGGGACTTGCCACACCATTCTAGAATCTTTTAAATAAAATATTTTGGCCCTTCCCACTCTCTCCCCCACTGACCTAACTTGACTCAATTCATTCTGAAGCAGAATTTAAATCATTACAAAAATATGAACTTTAAATCTCACCTCTCAAAACACACAGCTGGCTATAAAAGACCTTAAAATAGTACTAAAAGCTCCAGTCATTCAGATGTCTGTAAAACTCAGCAGGATATACTTTGTATTTACAAAACATATTCTAACATTTGCAAAATGTGTTTTTTTAATGTGGACTTTGCTAAGCTGTGTGCTTTTAACACTGAAGTCACTGAGAATTTAGAATGAAGTGTGCACAGGAAAAGTAAAATCCCTGACAAGGCACAACCTCGGCCTGTTTCCTCTCTCGCCAAGAGTCACGTCGCTGGTTTGGGCACAGGGAGGTTTTCCGTGGCAGTCCCTGACTCAGAGGAGCAGCGAGGTGCTGCAAAATATGGAACCCAGACAGGACCAGAGTCAGGGGTGTGGGTGAGAGATGCGGAAATTTTGGGAGAACTTATTAAATCCCTTATTCTCTAATTAGCTTGCATTGTAATGTTTAAATGAGGAAGTCGTTCAGCTGCTTCAGGTGGAATTATTTCTTTTAAACTAGCTTTACTGACTGTATTTGTTACCTATATAAAGTATTGGAATTACCTGAACAATTACTAAATATATTATTCATAGAACGTAATTATTTCAGCATTACAACTCCAAAAGCCCTCAACAGCAGAAGGCATAGCTCTACCTTGAAAAGGAACCTTACACTCAGAAGAATATTAAGATTCAGGAGGTACCAGAGGTGACACAGACACACCACCCTCACAGCCTCAGCATCCTCACTGGCCTCCTTGTTGGCAGCCTTTACAGAGGCCAAGGACTGGGAAAGCCTGGGCAGGGAATCTTCTCCCACAGCCCCATCCCCCTCTAGCACAGGACTCTGTGCTCCCAGGCAGTGCCAGAGCCTTGACCACAAAGCAGCCCTCCGCCGAGGCTGAAGAGAACCTCTGCACTGAGCTACCCCGTACAAAACTGCTCAATTGAAATTACTGCCATGTTCTTGGAAACCTTGAACTCCAGTGCCACCTCTCCTCTGGAAACGGGGGCAAGGAGAACAAAGAAATAAAGATTTTATCCATCATGGTTGTGAAGCAAGTACGGAACGGTGCGGTGAGCTCTGCCTGTGCAGGGAGCATGAAACAAACACTGCAAGGTGGGAAAGAATTTCATCTCACTGGGCATTAGTTCTGAAACCCCAGTGATACTGGTTTATGCTTTTTTGGTTTATTACACTGAAAAGAAGTATCTCAGAGCTATGAACAACCACTCATTTTTGCACCACAAGCGGGTGGACTCCCCACGCCCCTGCGCTCAATCACAGCTGGGCAGCAGGAAATCCAAGAGGAGAAAAACCAAACTGAAGAGCCCAAGGTGTGCACTGAAGTTCCAGAAAATCTCCAAAATCCACTGGATGACTAAAAGCCGTGATTCCAGCAGAGGACAGTGTCTCATGTTTGCATCTCAAATGGATGAAACCCTAAACCTAAATTATTCATTAACAGATTACAAATTTCTTCTTCTACATGAAAGAGACATTTAAACAGTCTCAAGAGAAGAACTGAACTAAAAAAGACACTAAAAATCATGGGTATAATTGCTGCAGTGGGAAAGACAAGAAGGGGTCTAAGATAGTATTTCTCTTTCCCAAATATTGTGCTTATTCCCACATCAACATTTGTTAAGCCCCAGCTGGGGCTTTTGGCTACCCAATATCCAAGTCTGTTATTTTGCACAAAGACATAAACCCAGCAAGCCTCTTATAATGTCTAAAGAAGCACTAAATTTTGTACAGCTCCCTTCAGGGTTGCAGTCTTGGTTCAAATATGTGCCTAAAACTCAGTGGCCATCATTCACAGCCCACAGATCTGGAAATAAATGTGCAATTCAACTCTGTGCTGGGAAGCAGAGGCATGAGGCAGCTCCAGGGGAACAACCCTGGGCTGGCTCACCTATTGCTCTGATACCTGCAACTGGGAACTATGCGATTTAAGAGTGCTGGAGACAATTCCAGGATTTCCATTTGTTCTGCATTACTATAATTAGAGCTTCCGGATTATGGTTTACACTAAGAACAGCAGCAAAGGCTTCAAGGTGGAACAGACTCGGATCAGATGGGTCACATGGGGAGAAAGTCTGGAGAGAACACCCAGAGGTTCTGGTGAAAGGGAGGTGTGTTCCTACATTACCTACCCCATATCAGGTGCTTATTTATACATACACAGTCTATAAACACCATAACCATATGTGAAACACAGCTTTTATCACACAGCGGCATTTTAACCCCACTTCCTGTCCTCAGTGGCAAATTATTAATTCACCACAAAAAAGGGGTGTCTGAGCAACAGCAACTGATACATCACACAGAAGTTAATAATATGCAGCTACTAAATACAGCCACTCCTGCTTTTCTTCTACATTTTGCTGCCTAAGAGATTTCTGCAGCATCTTGCACACAGTGGCTGCCCTGCACGGATGGTGATGCTCAGAGCCAGTGACAGGTGCAGAGCTTTCAAAACAGCACTTTTCCCTCACGCCATCCCACCCACGTTTAGCTCCAGCTTGTAAAACTGCAGTTATCTGCTTTGTAGGAACGCACACGCACAGGAAGTCCAAGGAACAGACTGCCAACAAGCAGATGAGAAAATTAAAAAAGATCTGAGACGCTAATAAACCGTGCCAGAATTACACACTGCATCTAAATACAGGTTTTAAGGGAACATCATTGGAGTACTTCTGCAGATAAGCATATCCTTCATTTTAATTAAGGAAGAAAATTTCCCTCCTTTGAATGAGCTCACTTCCATTGGAGAGACCAATGTTTTACTAACACATCTTAAAATTTTCGGTTTCTTTGCTTAAAGACAATAGAGTGGGGAGGAAAAAAAACTTAAGGCCTATATAATTTACATTCGGGTCACTGACTTTCTTGATTGTGGCTCCCAACATCAAACTTTTAAAGAAAACCCACAAGCCCCACATTGCTCTACAGCAGAACCTCCTCCTGTTACCTACATTCATTTTTATCAGCACGAAGTGCAGATATTCAGTGGAGTTACAGACAAAAGGTATCCCAAGGGAAAAAAAATAATCTTTGAATAACGTCACAATAAAAAAAATGCTTAAAAGCTGACTGGACACAATCCTGAGTAAGGTGCTTGAGCAGAGAAGTGGGACTAGGTGGCCTCAGTGGTCCCTTCGAACCGTATCCCTCCTGTGTGATCCTGTGATTACTGATTTCTAAGGAAGCATGCAGGGAAACTGCCAGACATTTACATAGACACGCCTAACTCTGCAGAGAAAAATCTGCTTCAGCTTTCTCCATGTCCAGCATTAATCCATCGTGATGCCTTGTGGTGTGGATGTCAGGAATAAATGTGAAACAGTTCAGAACTTAAAGAGACGCTACTTAAACATGAATATTACAATCTGATTCGCCCTGTAAACCATGTATGTATAAAAGCAGCATGTGCTTGTACAGATTCTGGTAGTTACAGAGGTTTCAAAAAAACACCGTGTTTCACACAATATAAACACAGTAATTGTCACATTATCTCACAATCTACATTGTGATTTCAATTATGCACAACAAAGGGACTGCTCATGAGAACTGAGCTGAGAGAGTAAATCACACCCCTCATAATAATAGTAACAAACCTGTGTTCATTAGTGTTTGTTTGTTTTTAAAAGGTATTTGTTCAGCTATTACAAACATCTCTTACAGACTGGTGAAAAAGAAAAATGCACTGGGTGCGGCATCAATCTTTCATTTTTAAGACTTGTCTTGAGGGAAATCAGTTTCATATTCTTCACAGCCACGTGACTTTATCAGAAAACCACAGTGCACAATTTTGGCTTAATTAGCAGGACCTTCTTAAATACAGCCCAGAAGAAAGCTCTGAGGGAAACAAACACATTTCACATTATTAGGGAAAGTCAGAGCTGAAATGGAGGTACCAGCCTCTGCACACAACAGCAAAAATCCCACCCTATTTTTAGTTCACAATTCCAATAAGAAAACAGCTGGGAGCCTAATGAAATTATCTTGGTGACAAATTTAATGGACTGAACACTAAAGTTACTATTTTTAAGTAAAGTTCCCAATTATCCTTCAAAACAAGAAGCAATTAAGCAGCAGTGGAGCTACGGCTTCCCAAGCGTCTGAAAGGCTTGGCTCCAATCAGATTGAAACTGGGAAATGGCTCAACACCTTTCTAATCCTAAAAGTTGGTTGAGGGCCAGGCTTGGGGTTTGGTTGGGTTTTTTTTTTAGACTAATGAAAGCAGTTCTGCTTTGACCTGTCCAGTCCTGCCTTGCGCTGTTTTTCCCTGCACAATTCACACCGCGCCCGGGCCAGGAGACGGCGGGGAGGGGAGGGAAACGGAGCACGTAGGGTCTGGGGAGAGCTGGTGAGAACCCTAAATGATAACACACTGCTTGGATCAGAGAGCAGTTCAGCTCCGTGGGAGAGAGCTGGAGAGGGAAGTGCTCCAGGAGCAATGGAGATGGGCCAAGGATCCCACCTAGCAAAGAGCTCTGAGAGAGCACAGAGGAATTCTGGTATTTTCCAATTTACTGAAACAGCCACATAAATCACAATAAAGTGAGTTATAATCTGACATGCTCTCCTCCAAAAACTAGCCGTTTTAATGACTGCTTCCCTTGAAAACACACTGTGGTCTAATGAGTCTGTTGTACTTGTAACCTCCCATGAGACTATTCCACACTTCATACATACCATACACCTTATTTTTGAAACAATCTTTTGAGCAATAGGGGTAGAGAATTGGAGTTAGCACTGAAAATACACAGATAACATACTAATATCTACATTTTAATGTGACACAGTAAGATCTTAGCCCATGTGGGGAATATATCATGGCAAAACATGGTAAAAATCCGTCCTTTCACCCCTTCTACCAAACCACTTCACGGTGAGATTGAAGATCAAGAATCTTGATCAAGATTCTTGATGACATTACAATACTTCTTGGCGTTAGTACCGTGAAAGATTGATCGTCCTTCACTCATCTGACTTCATTTAAAACCTCACACTATCCAAAATCACCCAAGGGTTTTAGCAGATGTGAGCCTTCCTATTCTTCTTGAAAAACGGCTGTATCAAGACACCACTTTACAAATGGGGAAACTATGTTTCACCCAAGCCTTAGCCTTTGATAACAAAATGTGTGTATCCTAAAGCAGTTCAGCTCCATGGAACAGAGGTGAACAGAGAGTCCTCCAGAATAAACCAGGAGAAGCCGTTCCAACAGAGGGAAGAAAAGGAGACTGCACACCTTAATTGCAAGCTCTGTTCTTCATGGCACACATACTGATAGCAGAGCTAACGAAAATACCAAAATAAAACAACTATCAGGAGGCTCACTCTTGAGACTCAGTTTGATGAAAGAATATCCAGAGAATGGCCACACTCTTCATGAAGCTGTGTCAGCAAATTTTCTTGCCAGGTACAAAGCTTCAAGATGCACAATCCCTGATTTTGTAGCATTATAAACGAGCAATTAAAATCCCTGTGAGGTGCCTTAGCAGCGGTGGATAGTGTGGACTTCAGGAACTTTGCAAGTATTACCAACACTGGCAATAAATGAGCAAACAAAAAAAAAAAAGCAATTTCACACATTGTGGGGATTTTGCATGTATATTGCTATTTTCTTTATAAAAAATTACTTAAGAGGGGTAAACCTTCAGAAGGTTGCCTTTTTTTTTAAATGTAAAAACCACAACTGTCTCAGCCAAGATCCCACAGCAGACCCGGCCACCTGACCTGGGCTGGATGTGGCTCCTGCCAGCACCACGCTCCTTTAGCAGCCCAGGAGTCAAGGCTCCTTCCCTCCCCCAGCTGCAGGAGCCTTCCTAAAAATAGTCCTGTGCCAGCTTTTACTCGGGCTGCAGCTTACATGAGCCCTCCGGGGGAAGGGGAACCTTGCAGAATACCCAAGGCATTCACAGAAAATTTACTGGGCAGCCAATATGTTTCAAATGTAAATTATCATTCGGACACTGAAACTCCTCACTTTCATAATGAACACACTGCCATTTAGCTTTACTGGTGCATATCCTTCTCAGAGACTTAATTAGTGTGCCACAATACAAATATAGTTAGCACAGACTTATATTTAATCAGAACAACTTATTTTAACACGTTTCAGCTACGAAATCAATGTATAATATACTACACAGTAATCAGTTCAAAATCACAAAGCCTATCAATGACATCCTGCTACAAAATTACTCTTAACCACACGTAAAATTAGCCAGCAATTTCTTCCAGTTTATTTAGAACTTAGTCACATACTATAAAAAGTATTTAAAGTTACTTAAGCTCAGCTTCAGTTGAGAACTTCTTCACCTAATATGAGCCTAATCTATTTTTTAATTTTCAGCCTGCTTCTCCTGAAGTCAGGATTTTATGACCATGTTCTCTGCATGCAAGCACACGGTCTCAATAAACTTTTGAGCCTGCTGGTAAAATTTATACCAAATGTACTGCAGACATCTTTGTCAGGGGTCTCTAAAAACAGCAACTTCAGCAATACCTGTGATTGCAGGCAAGCACCCAGACAAAAGACATTTAACCTGAAGTCCCCAGTGAAGGAAAGGCTTTGGTGTTTCACCGAACAGGGGATTTTACAGAAGAGGAAAATGAAGGATAGAACGTGCAAGTCAGCAGCATCCAGTGCTCCCTCTCCCTGGGACTGGCAGTGATGTTTCTGCAGAGTTTCAGCCCAGGGAATAATTGGGAATCGAACCTGGCGCTTGCACATTGTACCAGCAAATGCACTGGCCTCATTTCATCCTTGTATCAAGAATTTTCTCTTGCCTTCTATCTTTTGGAATACCGTTGCTTTTAATCCTTTTTATAAAGCAAGTCTTTAAAGAGGTTTTACGGTATCTTTTTGGGTCTAGGTTTGATAAAAGTATTCCCCTAATTGTCATCCTCTAATCTTGAGCTGTTCCTTTGCTGCAGCAGTGCAGATGAGCAATGAGAGCTCTCGTAAAAAATCACCTCCCGTGCTCCAAAAGCTGCCGTGCCTGCTCACGCTGAACACCAGAAACAGCAGCTCCCAAGGTCAGACAAAAAGCTCCAGCAGCCACTCACCAACTCAGGTGAATAAAATGCCAAAATCCTAAAAACACCGGTCACACCTGCTCCACGTTCATGGCTATCGGAGTGCCCGGGAAGCACATCATTCCTGCATCCCTCTCCTGCTGCAGCAGTATTTTCTGTGCCTTCCACAGCAGCAGCAGCCAGACCTAAGGGTCCCCCCTCTCAGGTCCCCCAGCCACTCCAGCACTGTATCCCACTTCCAGCTTCCCAGCACTCCTACTACCAAATCCACCCGGGAACGATGCTCTGGCCTTACACGGGCCGTACAGAAATGATGCAACCAATGCCACGCTCTTTCTTGTTTCCTCAAGTGTTTATTTATAGCTTGCCCCGTATTTTGTGCCTGCAGATCTTCCTCCTGCAGAAGGGATTCCTAGGAAAGGCTGCTCCAGCCCACGTGGAAGTCTTTTATTCCACTTGTTTCTGTCTCACACTGAATAGTTTGTTCGAATCAGAGCTCAAAACTACCCTCACTTGGGGCTTTCTCTGTTTGCACTAAGGGACGTCGCACGAACATGGGAGGGAAGGCTGGGTGAAAATTGATTCTCAGGAATTAATAGGAGTTTTAAGAGTTGCTTGGATCGATTCTACTCAGTTGACAGCTACAGTATTTCACCACTACAATAATCCAAGACTGCTAAACTATTAAGTCCAATACTCCCAACTCAAGATGTCATATGCTCTGCTTTTTAATAAGGTTCTGGGAATTTTACAGTAAAACTGAGCACATTTTTTATATTAATGGGTAAAACTCACAGAAGTCTAGTAATTCTGAGGTGCATGACAACCTTACAGCGTTTACACAGTCACAATTCCTCCTCTTATTTAACTTCTCCCCCTAATTCATTCTGACCTGATTCATTTATGACATTCATCCATTCCCAATTCAGACTGACCACTACCTGTCTTCACAAAAACCAGGGGATTGAAGGATTAGTGTGTACACAATAATCTACTATTTTACCCATTCTGATTTTCTCAAAATGTGTGTTTTGAGCAATGCGATTACAGAAGTTTCACCTGCAGCAAACAATTATTTTTAGGGTGAATTTGTTGCACTTTCCCTACGTAAAAAAGGTATATTCTGTGCCTAGTGAAAATAAGATTAAAAATACAAAAAGAATGAGCAGTATCGTTGCAAGATCCCTCTACAGCGAAGACCAACCCAAGAATCTTGAGCTTTCAGCATTTACGTAGCTTTGCCAATTGTCTTTCTGCACGTGTCAAACCTTGTCAAACACTGGTCCTGTCCTCAGTAAATGCACCAAGGGTGTGTTCATCACTCTGCACAAGCAGCCTGACTCTGTGTTTACTACAATGGCGAGATCCCCTCACTCCAGGAATGTGTGGCATCGCTGGAAGGATGAAAGGCTGCTCGGCAGAACACCAAGGAATCCACGCGATCAGAGCTACTTGTGAAACCTGTTGTTAATGAATTGACTCACAGGAGGAGAGTTTTAACTCCATCTACTTCAAGACAGTTCCTATTAGTGTGGATCCAGGCTCCCGAATTTTTCTTCATCTTTACAGTCATAAAAGAAAAATAAAATTCTGTAGTAATGCTATGGTAGTACCTGTAATTAATGATTTTATGTAACAATGCAACATATTAATTTACTACTCTTGAATAAATTGTTTTGTGTCAGAGCTACAAGAACACTGATGAAGTGCTCAAAATGAGTCAGGGTTGTGAATGCAGAGACATCTTGTTTACTAATACAGTAGTTGTTTGAAAAATATTGGTCATTTTAGTTACACCGAAACTGATTTATGAAGTCTCAAAACTTAACAATCAATCAACAAAAGTCAACGCCACACATCTTGATTAGAAGTTGGTAACACCACTTTTCAGGGTGGCAACTCTCTACCTGTTTTGCAGCACTAACCCAGGTAAGTTTAGCTTTAGGCATAATGTACAGAGTGTTGTGTGTTGTTCCCCAATTCCCATTCTATTACAAACTTGTACCTATCAACACAGCAAGAGACCAATACGATATTCACAGCATCTCCTCCAAAAGCCTCAGTAGACAAAATATGTTTTTTCATACATTTCTATCATATTCACTATAGCTTAATGCCACAACAAAAACTTCTGAGGATGGAAAAAAGTACAGTGGGAAGGAATGAGGAACCTGTTGCCATTAAAAAGCCGAAATTAGCGAGAGCTTAATTAACCAAAGGTTTTGGCTTCTATTCCATCTCCTGCTGCATTGCATTTCAACACTTTCCCTTTACCCACAAAAAAAATTCCACTGCATTTGCATTTGTAGGTTTGCAGAGAACAGAACCACAAAAAACAAAGCAGAAGCCTGAACAGGTATCAGAAATATGTTGACTAAGAAGTCCAGACACTACTAAGCCAAACAGACTTGAAAGCAATTATAAAAATATGCATCTGACATTTGCTTTTAAAAAAAGCTCAAGATTATTTTATTTTCTCTTTTTGAAATAGAAATCCCTGGGATTATGCATATTTTGTCATTTATCTGTATGTTTTAAAATCACTTGGTGATGCAAGCATAATATTCTTTATCAAACAACACAGTTTGCCATTTTTACCACTAGTAACAAGGAATCTGTTCTTCTCTTTAGTGAATTATTTTTAACTCTGTTAATTAACACTAAGGCCACCCATCAAGAAATTTGGGTAAAGAACTTTGTCTGCAGAATTCTGGACTGTAGCCAAATACTTTTAGTACAGAATTATCTTCTGAAGATGCATCACTCTTAGGTTTATACAGTAGCAGTTACTTATACATTTACATTCTTGGGTAATAACCACTTTGGTTTCAAAGGAGACTACTAAAGTAAAATATCAGTGGAGATACATCTTGAGCAAACTACATCGTGGACTCCACTCAGTATTCTCCCCCAGATAGCTAAAATGTCAATATGTCTGTTACCCAGCTCTGTCTTCATGACACTCCCCTGATGTTCTTCTGACATTCAAAATTAAACTTCTCCATTAGAGGAGCACAGCAATCCACTGATCAAATCATGGGGGTGTCTGCTTATGAACTCAGAAAAAAACTACTATTTGGAGGACAAATTTTATTTAAATAAAATGCTAACATTCATGTCCAACTTTGAAAAATATTCTTGACCCAGTGCATGCCTAACCTGAGCAGATGTTGTGCAGGCGAATTTTGTCCGAAACAAAGAAATATCTGTTGGGAGAGCAAATCCATTCACATGTGACAGCAAATAGTAAACACTGGAAATGAACATCCATTTCCACTCAGTCAGACATCCATGAACACCAGGGTTTATCCTTAACTATAGCAGGCATTAGCAAGTGATGCATTTAAACTAAAAGGCAAAGTGTGAGTATTTGGACACAGGACTGGGTCAAGAAATTGAGGAAGAAGTTCCAACCCAGCTCTTTCATGCTCTTCAATCAGGTCAGCCCTGCCTCCAGCTGAAGGCAAATCCCCAATATTTACAACTAGACAAGGAAAGGAACTTGCATCTGCAGCCAAAGGCCAGAAAGGAACTGGCACATTCACAGATGTGTGGAACAAAGGAGAAATAAAAGCAGCAGATGAATGAAGGCAACGGCTCCAGGGGGCTTCGAGTGGCCTGAGTGAGTGAAAGTGGAGGCAGAAATTGGATTCCTGGAGCAAAGAGTTAAACACCTCACCAGTGACTCAGAATGATGCACTGAGCATCACACAGACCTCAAAAGCCCGTGGTATGACTTCTTCAATTATTCACATTTTGGACTTCTAAAGGTCTTTCTGCCATTATGGCCCATCACCTTTGTATCTTCCTTCTTGGAGCACCTCATTCAGAACACTCAAGCAACCTATCCCAGGACACCTTTTGGTTTATCTTGCTTCCTACTGGGATGTAATTTATTTTGAAGTTTATCTGGGGTTGAGTGTAGCTTGAAATTATGAATTTATGACTAGCTGTGACAAGAGTGGGAACATGTGCTGGATTCATAATCCATTTATTGCCTAAGTTTAGGTAATCTGGCTTTCAGAGCACTTGCCAGCAGGCACATCCCTGCTACTGATAGTCAGCAAGAAAGGGCACACACACGGAGGAGGTGGGTATAATTCAGCTATTATATATTTGGACTCCTGTTGCTGGTAGTGACTTCACCGAAGTCATGCAAAGACGGGAGTTACTGTGCTTCCCATCATACACCTAATACCCCACTAGACTGCAGAAAAAGTATAACCTGGGCTGTATTTTTTTTTTTATTGAAATTTAACCTTGTATAAAACATGATCTTCTATTCCCTCAGGCTGAAGACAAGCAGGGAGAAGACCCCAATTCAGTTATCTCTCAGCATTCTGGAATAGAGAAGGGTGTGTTTTATAATCAAGACCAAAAATCAGGAGTTAGATGATCTGGGTCTACTCCTTGGCTTGCCAAGGAATTTACACAGCAGTAGGCAAGCTCATCAGTTTTAGATCAGTGAAAGGGACATGAGTATTATTCTTCCTCATGGGAATGTTTAACAATGTAATTGTTAATGTCCGTAAGAAGCTCATGTATGCCAGGAATACAGGCCAGGGCAATTCCTGTCCTGTTGAATGTGAGCATGCAGAGAAGCTGCAGGACACAAGAGAAACCACTCTGTCAAAATCACATTGAGTGGAAAGAAAGTAAAAGGAAAAAGAAAAGAAATAAATAATATGAATAAGAAACTAGGCTAACAGTAGTACCCCTGATAAATCAGGCACTATTTAAAAAGGTGAGACTTTGAGCAAACACACTTTACTACATGTTCCATGAAGGGAACTTTGTCATGAAGAGAAATCAACATGGAAGAAAATCATTAAGCGCTCAGATCGGGGCTCTTAATTGCTCTCTACAAGTCTGCAAATCCAGAAATAAAACACACCATAAATCTTCATAAAAATATAAAGAATTTACAACATTAGGAATTAAAAAACCCGTGTGTCCACACGTGCTGATCCTTCAGCAGCCCCGCACAGCAGTCGGCTAATAGCTGCACTCCCTGCCTTTCTTTGATAAGTATTTTAAAAACAAACATCTTAAAAAATACTCCTCATAAAACCCTTGTGGAGGAGCCTGGCACAGTTTCAAGGTATCAGAGAGGCTCCGCTGGTGCTGAAGTTCCAGAAACGTGACTCTGCACCTCCAGAGCCGCCTCCCCGCGCCTTCTCCTTCCCCGAAATGGCAGCGCGGGAGAAGAGCCGGCGGCAGGAAATAGCGTGAGAATGGGCTCCCTCATGCTACTTCCAGCCCTTCCTGACATCGCAGGGTGTGAAATGGGCTGCAAGGACTGTCTCTCACATTATTTCCTTTTCCAGCCCAGCCACAACCAGGAAGCGCCAGCGAGGAGATTCGCAGGGGAAGCGCAGGGTAAAATGAAGCACAAAATCAAACGAGTGGCCAAGGCTAACGAAAGCAAAAATCCAGGGATTTGTGGGCACGGCCTAATATTAGCAACTCTAGGAAAAGCACTAGAAGGCTCATATGGTACCCAGGCTTCGCTTTAGATTTGATGAATAGTTAACCCGAAGGCTCCTGACATCAAAGCAAGTTTCTTCAGGCCATCCACAGGCTTTGGGTGGGACCGGCCAGGACAGTGTGGGCATCTTTCATGTCCTCGTGCCACAAACAGCACATTCCTAGGGGAGAGATCTGCTTACTCTGGCTGCTCTGCTGGGTATTGGCGAGTCTTTAACACCAGAGCTCCTCAAATGAAACCTGAGGCAGAAGCACTGGCAACAACAGCGCTTCAAAGAGATGGGGTTTGTTTGTATTTGACAGAAGGCAGATTTGACAAACAGGTTTTGGCACATCACAGTGGAAACGGCTCCTATATTTTTACTATTAAGTAATATATTCTAAATAAAATGCGATCCTGTGCCTTCAGGGAAGACATAGAAGGATGGTAAATAATTTAACACCGCTTGGGATTTTCTATATTCTAGACACTTCTGTGTTCTTCTGTTTATTATTAGCCAAGAGCAGGATCACATGGCAGCTTCATATGAACACTCTGTGTACATCCCTGCAAGATGCAAGAGCAATGAAATTTGGTCTCCTCACAGATAAAGCTCTCTCCTCACCGCTGAAACACAGAGAGAAACTGGTGACAACGTCACAGACAATGTTGTTCTAAATGCAGAATTGAAACTAATTTCTCAGTAAGCCCAGTTAAGAAAAGGGAAACAAGCCTTCTTTCCTTTCTCTGCCTCTCAAGACTGTAAAATATGCCTCGGCAGGAAGTACAGTAAAGCTCATGACGAGCAGAGGCAGCTACTCTTTCAAAATGAACAGGGTTCCTCCGAAGTGACATTTTCATTTAGCCAGCGAGCTTGAGGATAAAGGGCAGGATACCAGAAGGGCTCTCCAGCAGATGAGGTTACTGGCCAGGCCTCCCAGCTTCACACATCCAAAGATCACACGGCAGTGAAATGGAAAGCCAGGACGGTACCTGTGGCTTTTGGTAAAGTTGTGTTTTCTGAGCCAACACAATCAGGATGATAAGAGTGTGTATTCATGGTCACTTCTTAAGGGGAAACACTGAAAACCGTAGAGGTTCAGCAGGAAGCATTGTATATTTATAGTTACTGCTCTGGAACAGGTGAAAAATACCATTTCCAGACTCTGACCCCCTACTTTGGAGTTAGGGAGATAAAATGTTGAGAACTGTTATTTGTTCTCACTTTCTTGGGAATAAACATGCAGGAAAAAGTGGCTTTCCCCTCATGCTCTGTCCATCCAGGAGAGCTCCTGACCCATTAGCAAACTCTCTTCTTTCCCCAGCACAAACTCTGCAGAAGCTTAAGCTGCCATCTCCCCAACATCTTCCTTTTCCAGATTCTCTAGCCCTAAACCTTGAAAAGACCTTCCTTCTCCTGGACTACAGTTAAGCTGTCTACATGGAGAATCAGCTTTTATCCACAGAAAGCAGAATTGCTAAAAGTCAGGCAAAACTGATTTTTAAACGGTCAGCAGAATCTCCTTGCAAAGCTTCCTATGTATCTGTCACAACAGTGACAAAACCTTCATTTTTAAAAAATTCAGAATATTAAATAAGCCCATACAAGACAAACTTTACAGTAAGCAATGCACACTTCAAAAAATGACAGCTGAAAAAAATTAGATTTTTTACAAACAACTCTAAAAAGCTAATCTTAGTGAACAAGAAACATTGTTTAAAATTTTAAGGCAATTCACTGAACAAAGAATCCATTAATATTTAAGAATTTATTCAACTTTCAAGAGCAAGAAAGGATTTTTTGGAAGCTGGATTGATCTTGAAAGAGAAAAGCAACTCTTACATCTCCCATTGTCAAGATGACTTTCTAGTTTTATATGGGGACTTCGGAAGGGGCAAGTGTTCAGAACCCAAAACGCCTCTCTGAAAGAAATGACAACCCCAACACAGTTTGCTCAATATTCTCTTTTAACTTCTATTAGCATTAACAACAGTAGCTTGGACATTCAAATTTAGCCCTCATTTGATAGATATCAGATACATTTTGTATTTTGCCTTTGCTACATTTTTATTAGCGTGTGTGCTCACCAGGTTAATTTGAAGGTTTCAATCAAGTCAGATTTTATCAGATGCAATTTTTGTTAGGTCCCTCGAAAATTTAACGTGATAAAAACAAGTTCAGCATTTCAAAGTGATGCTAACCTCCAAGCAAACGTTTTGCCATTAAAAAACTCCTACTATGCATATTCCATTATTAAAAACAACACCACTGCATGGTCAAATGTGCCAGAAAGAACAAGAACTACAAAATTAACCATTAGAAAGCTCCTTCTGCAAGACAATAACAATAAAGTCATATACTTTACTATCATATTCAATAAATATTAGAATTATGAACTATTTTTAGAAGGAGACAGCAATTTTTATTTTATTTTCTTTAGGAAGAAAAATCTTAATTTGTCAGCAATGTTCGAGGTTTATTTTTGGCTCAACAGCCTACGATGTAGAATTAAGTGTTCCACTAGATGGAGCAGGACGGTAAAGCCATCCTGAAGGCCACCTCCCTTGCTGATCCATGGAAAAGTCAATGGCCAGGGATGACAGGAATTTTAGCTTTCTGCTGTGCATTCAGGGCAGAAAAAGGGCAACACAAAACCCTGTAAGTATTCAGCAATATTTCCTTCCCAGCACAGAAGCTGACTATGAACAAAAAAAATCAAAAGGAGATACCCCAACACTACCAGAAACAAACCCAGCTTTTCCTCGTTTCTATCAACTGTACACTAGAAACACAAAATTTACTGGCTGCTTGGCTGAAAATTAAAATCTTAGTGCTTTTTTATTTTGTAGCAACTGAACTTGCAAAAAGCTCCGTGCCAAATGATCAAACATTAGTCACCTAATGCAACAGACATCGCTACACATCAAACAAATTCACTCTGGAAACAATGGCAAAACTTCAAAGAGGCTCCTGCAGACCTGGAGCTGTGCAAGGCATAGTAAAATTATCTCTCTTGTCTCTTTTCAAACAGAGCTAATTGTTGATTTACCTTTAAGTCTCCCTAAACAAACAAACAAAAGAAGAACCTTACAAATTTTATTTCATCAAATGCTCTTTAAGAGATGCAGAATTAGACAAACTGCAGTTGCCATCATCGTGTGAAATGAGAAACCTTCATTTTCTTGACCACTAAATCTTATTTCAGCTTCTCCAAAAGAAGTAGAGAGAATATCAACTAACAAAACATAGTTTTAACCATTAATATTTCAAATTTAAGTCCTGCAATTCTTAAGTATGCACAATGTAAGTACCAGGAACGGTCACAATTAACCCAAGTACCTTGCCATAAAAAAATCCTGAATGATAGCATATTGCTGGATGTGATAAATGGAAACATGCAGCAGTCTCTCAAGACAACACTAATTATCACAGCAGTATAAATACCAGAAGAGAATGAATCTTTCTCAGGTATGTGCATGAAGGCACACAAGCAGAACTCTGGTGACTGATCACAGGCTGCTTCCCATGATTGCTGCTCCCACCTCTTTGTTTCCAGTTAAATAAACTGCACTAGAAACAAAAGTGACAAAGGGCCTTATTTCCCACCAACATTCCCTCCAACTCACTGACACTTGCTGCAGCACCTGAGGCTGACACATGGAAAAGACGGGTCCAAGTGGAAGAGGCAGGAAATTTGGCCTTTGAGACAACCCAGCTGTCCCCTCACTGAGGGGTCAGCCTGCACTACGACCACGTGCAAGGTCTTCAACATTGATATTGTCTGATTGAACACCAGTTTGTCCCACATCTCCAAACAGCCGATTCCAAGAACTCACTGTGCAGCACACATTCCTTTTCCAAGGCTAAGGGACAGTAAGCAGCAGGACAGCACACCACTGTCACTGCCCCTCAGTGACACGAAGCCACGTGCAGCTGAACAAAGCAACACTTACTACTGTGCACAGTCAATCAGCTGGTACTCGTTGGATCTCTCGTAGCAGGCTTTCACACCTTCGTCCTGCCACAGCGTTTTTGTGTGTTCATAGAACTCCTGGAAGAGGAAAACAGGGTTAGGGTAACAGGTTAGAGATGAAGAGAATCGTCAAATAGTAACATATTGTTTCATTTCGCAATGAGCAGGAAATGGAGCAGATATAACAAATCTTTAACCATGCTTTAGAACCTCACTACGTGTTCAGTTGGCTTTCTTAGTTTGACTTTAACGTTCTGTAACACTTAAAGAACTGCTTCTCAATCACTCTCATTGAATCCAGCTGTACAAAGGGTTAACTTCTCATGAATGATAATTCTGTTAGCATTTTTAATAATCGATGCTATTCGGTACCATTTGTTCTTTAACTCACAGTGCAACTGTATGTTACATTTACGTGACTGTCATGCATTTTTTTTCTTCAATGGAACACTACTTCTCTACAATTCCTACCTAAATGATAACGATAATGAAGTTTTACATGACTTTGCAAGTTAGTGAGGATCTTTGGAGACTACAGACATCTGTATCTTACTTAACTCTGTACCACTTTCGTAAATTTATTCTTTTACAGTGTAAAAAGACATTGAACTATAGAAGAAACACAGTGATACAAGGCTACATCATGTTTTGTCTCAGCCTTAAAAACTGTAAGCCAAGATATGAAAGCAGACAGCCAAAAATGCAACGTTTCAGTTTTGTTGAACCTGTAACACAAGTATAAAACACAACCTCAAGCCCTTTCATTTTGCATATGGAAGATGCACTTTGGCTCCAAGAGTGTGTGTGCAACACAGGATTGTACTTCTGGCCATCAGTCTAAGAACTCTGAATAGACTTAGAAACAACAGCAGCAGCCTGGTGACTAAAACACACACAGACACCACTGTGGGCATTCCTCTTATCAACGACCATGGGCTTTTCTTGCCTATGTCTCAGAGCTTTACAGTGTTTTGGGCAAAATACTTTCATTCTGATTTTGAGTGGCAAATAATTTTCTTTAATCCAGACCAGCACAAGACCTTTAAAGTAGTTGCTGTATATATTAGTTGTATTTATTCTATTTCTCCCTATCCCTTTTTCTTTACAGTAGAATTATTTTAAAGAAGAAGAATGCATTCTTTTGAATAGCCATGGTAGTGCTTCAAGGTTCCTCCATCTCTTGGGCTATCAGTCTCTCACATTCCTTTACTATCGGTGTAGTACAAAGAAAGGGGGCACATTCCAAAGTTTCACTTTGAAAATAAGTTTTTAAAATAATTCACTTTCCTACCAGAATGTTAACTAACACCTGAACTGTAGTAGAACAGTAGATCCTTTAAATTGCATCTTAAAGATGCATAAATGCATCTTACAGTAAATTTAGTGATGCTGATTTTCAAACTATCCTCTTGTTGGCAGGTATAAGATGCATATGTGATTGTGTGATCACACAATTGTGAATACCAATGATGGAAACAGCCCATAAATCTTGCTTTTATTGCAATTAAGTATTCACTAGCTGCACAAACACACAAACAAGAGTAAACACAAAATACACATCTAATTTTGTTCTGATTTCTTTTAAACAGATTATGGAATTTACATATAGTATTAGATGCTTGGTTTGTTTCCTGCTTCTATGAACTACTCATGAACAGAAAAACCAGTTAAACTTCTTTCAAAAGTAGGTAAGAAGATTTTACTTGATTTTTAGTATTTGCAGGTCGTGTGACCATTTACTTCTGCTATTAAAGGAAGTAAAAGACAAATCAAAATCTTAATTCCAGTCAGCTTTCTGTCTCCCACTGCTGAAATTCAGTTTATTGGATAGTTTAATTTTGAAGATTTCCAATTTCTTGGCAGTTGGGAGACTGTCAATTACTTTCCATCTTCAACTGTATCAGAGCATGGAAAATATCTTTCCAAAGCTAAAAGGAGAAGGAAGAGAAAGAAAAGGAGAGAGGGGGAATTATCTGCAATCTCACTGTATTTGAACCAAACCCATTTTGGGGGATGTTTCTATATTTATTTTCAAAAGTATTTTCAAAGTATTTTCAGTTGTCCAATACAGAACATCATATGACTCACTCAACTTACTACAAAGCTGGGAAACTGAAAAATGGAATCAGGAATTGTACAAGATTTTTTTGCTGCAACAGCAGCTGATCCAAATGGACAAATAACTAGGCAAAGGTAAGTTTACAGAAAATGCAGTAAAACATTCTTCATCACCTACAAATGTAGATAAAAAGTGAAAAGAGGCAGTGCCTTAATATAAAAAGTCACAGCACAGTAAAACTCTGCCACAAAAATCCTTCCTCATTACTGTTTCTCACTACAACTATGACACTTTGGTAGAGAGCTGATACAAAGCAATTATTTCAAAGACCTTCTAAACTCCATCATGCCTCGTGAAGAAACATTTGGAGTAGTTTCTGCAATCAGAGCCTTAAAATGGGATGAAAAATAAAACCAGTTCCTGGCCCTAGCATAAACACATTGATAATACAAACCCCAGGATTTAGTTTACCAGAACAGTTACATATTGTTTAGAACAGTCCTCCCTGTGTTTTAAGGGCAGTTTTAACTTCTAAGAAAATATGTGAATTACAATAATGGGATAAAGATCAATGTTTGTGCCTTGTTAGGCCAAATTAGCAATAAAATATTTAATACTGCCTTTGTGCCTGTCCTGCTAATCTGAACTATAACCAGCAAAACTTAAGCAATCTTCTCAGTACAGTTATTAATTGTCCATGTGGGATGGAAAAAGAATTTAAGTCCACATTCTTTGAACTTTTTATTGGCATTTCAAAATCAGGATCTACAAGAAGTAAAGAGTAATAGATTATTACACTAAGACACAGTGGGGTTTATTTGGGGTGGGGTTTTGCTGTTACTTTTGGTCTTTTTCTATTGTTTGTTTGTATTAATTTTGTTTTAAAAACTGAACTTGTGATGGTCAAATATGAAGGCCTTTTATTAATAAAAAATCTTTATCTAGGCCACATGAACTACATCTTTCACTAATGCTGTGGCCCCCTTATACAGATGTGAAGCAGGAAGGAGTTCACCAAAGCAAAGATAGAACCAGACTTGCAGAGTTCCCCTCCTGCTTTATTAGAAACTTCCTTGCTGTAGTGACTTATTCTGGAATTAAGACATAGGAGCTGGTTGCAAAACCCCAGATTCTCCCTCCTCCCCAGTACACCTACACTAACCACAGTTCTGAAATAATATTTAAGAAAAAGAATAACACAAGAAATCCTCAGCATCCCATTTGAGTCATGGAATGTAGCCTGGGGCTACTCTCAGGGAAGGCAAGTAAAACCACAAGATTTGTTATGTATTTAGGTAAAACAGGGGCTTCAGAGGCCACTAGAAAAATCGAGTTAGCAACAGGGTTTTTTCTTTTTTAGTTTAATAGGTATAATTTGTATAAGAGCTCTAAAAATAATGAGTTAGGAAACAAATTAACCAAAAGTAGCAGGAAAATTTCCTGAAAAGAAATAGCCAGAAAACTAGTCCTTACATGTCTGGTTCTTGTTTCCACAACACTGATTCATTTGCTGGCACATTCTAATAGAATAGACTCTACAGCAGCATCAACACAGGTTTTTCTTGCACTAGAAAATGGAACTCCTAACAAAACAGCTAAAATAAACAAATAACTACTAAATAACAATTTGGTTTGAGATGACATTCCACAACAAACAGGATTTGAATGTTAGGTTCGAGATGATCCATACTACTCACCATGTATGATCATATTATCCATTCTTGCCCTATGCATACTTAAAACTGAAAAAATAGTATTCAAATTATGTCATTTTCCATTAAAAAAAATAAAATGCTGCAGTTTCACAACACACACCCAAGATCCTGTTTAAAGTACAGCTGAAGCTGTGTAAAGCAACAAAAGTCAACAGAAGTGGTGACAGGATGGCATCACCAGGGAAGGTGAGAAGTGAATTCTCCCTAAGCATTATGTCCGGATTGGAGCATTTATCCACCACCAGACCAGACTTTGCACTTCCCAAAGCCTTAACATAACCCTAAAGAGGGAGAAATCCTTGAGGAGAACACTCAGGGAAAAGAATGTCAATGCAACACAGATCTGAAAAGAACAAACAGGGCCTGACTGAATCTGCTCAGGCTGGGCAGGGGCATAGTTTGAATTCCGGGCACAATCCCCAAGAACAGGCTCTGCTTCTGGGAAACCATAAAAAACCCTGAGAAAATCCTCTGTCTGGGTAAACCTTCCCTGGTCTTAGATAACTGAAGGATCAAGGACCATGACTTGCTGATGATGAGGAAACCTCATCTCTCACGATACCGTAACGCCACGATGGTTAGAGAGTCGCGTTTATGTGAAATGTATTTCATTATTAATGTTTTATTTATTAGGCAACACTTTCTCCACCTGCTGAAAGCTTCCCAATACAATGAGTCAATAGGCAACATTTGTTCATCACTTGTATTCACTTACAGGAATCTCTGCAGACCTCTAGAGAAAAAAAAAAACCATCAGTGGAAATGTAGAAGGGATGCTTGGAAAACAGTTCTTTGCTACAGAAAGATCTTTCTGACAATTCTGGATTAGAAAAGGGGCAGTGCAGAGCCTAATCAAATTTAAAACCTACACATACTGGAAAATTTCAGCAAGTTGAATAAATGGCAACAGGTAAACAGTGGTTTTGCTAAAAGTCAAATCACAGAAAGTGTTAAAGAATTTGGGGATTGAGCATTTCGGTTGTTAAAAAAAATAATCCTCAAGAGACAAACTCCAGGCCTGGGAAAAAATAAAGGAACCAAGATCTGCTTTTGAGCAGCTTTCTAAAAGGATGAGATGTTAGTAGAAAATGAAAGAATATAACTGGACATACTGTCTACAAGGCTTTGTTCCCTCCAGATATATAAATACTCAAGAGACTTAAAAAAAATGTTTATGAAGCAATGTTTTATAGGCATTAGGATGTTGGCAGGGAAAAACATTGGCACAGACCTTGCCACTGTGACACCACATTCACAGGAAACTTAGCACGGACATGCAACATTACCTTTTCTTTGTAAAATATAATATAGGGTGGATCCTTCAATAGAACAGTTTATTTACTAATTCCAGCAAAAGTCAATGCCATTGAAAAAAACCTTACCTCCTAAAAGGTGTGTACAACCATTACACAATGTTGTGGTTAAAACTGGGATTCAATTCCTGGGCAAAGTTCACCGTCCCATGGAGCTGCACATTTCATAATAAGAGTTTTAAATAGGTCACCGACTTACAAACCTAATGATTAAAGGTCAAACCAAACCAGCTTCTAACTGTAAAACTGTTTCTTGGAGGACATTTGCTTCTCAACGTGCTCAGCCTTTAAAAGTAACACCGACCACTTTGTAACCCCTTTACAGACCTACTCTGCCAGGGGGGGAACAGGAACTTTCCTTTCCTGACAGCCAGGCAGTTCTGCTGCATTCCACAGCCGAGGCACTGGAACGGGGCAAGGTCACGGGATGGCAGGGCAGCACACAGCATTCCAAGACAAACTGCACGAGCCCATTTTCTTCTTCCAGGATAGGTAAGTCCACAACAAATTGATTTATTTTTCATTGCTCATTTCTGAAATCAAATTGCTACTGACTGTAAGGTCACTCAGAGAAGGGAACTCAAGGCAACTTTTCGTTCTCCCTGAGTTTGGACAGGGATACCAGAACGTGTAAAATTTGTCAAATCAGACAGTTTAATAAGCCACTTACTTGAATAGGGAAACATCTGCATTCCTAATGGTGTGAACAAGTGTTAATTATTGCTTGCTATTTTAGGGAAAATATGCTGATGATATCACAAAGGAAACGCATACCTACAAAGAGTTGAAGATATTCTCCAGTTACTGGCATGTGTCCAGAGCCGAATACAAAACTCTTTGGGAGAGGCCAGTGTACTCAGCACTTCCCATAACCGAGTCAGAAATATTTTCAGCAAGGATTCAGTCTCATTATCGATGGTTTTTCATGCTTAGAAAAGAAGAATTATGCTGAAATATTCTGTGGTTCTGCTTATGGTGTCCTCACGTTTCTGGTAGCAGAAATTAAACTGGATGTGGCTGCAAGGACTGGGCAATGGCAAGGGAATTCTATTTAAGAAACTTCTGTCAAGTTTGAATTTAGATTATTCCCCCTTGTTAAGAATTTCAAAACACCACAGCATTTGAGAAATGTGCCACCACACAAATCCATACCCATAAGCTACATTGTGCCTTTTGTTAAAAGTCCTCACTAACACAATATCAAACCATTTCTCTTTTATTTCTACTTTCACAAGAAGTTTAATTGACACAGAAACTTCATCTGTTGATAGCAGAACACAGTTCCTGATGTTTATTAGGGAGGAAAATTCACTTTTGGTGAGAGCACCAAGCCTGCTCTCCATTACATCAAGATTCCTCTGCAATTTTAAACTGAATAATCAGTGTTCCTCTGCTTCTTCAGAGTGCATCATACATGGAAAGAGGAAATTCATTAATGGATCAAACTTAAAAGGCTCACAAGTCTTCTACTCCATCCCAGATCTCTCTCAGGGCAGTGGAGAGTGGTAACAGAGGCAGTTCAAGCATCAGCTATTTTTGACGACTTCTGTCTAAGAAGGAAGGTTTAATAAAACTCTGAGAAATTTCCTTTGAGCCTTAAATTAGGATTTGGAAAATGTCTTTCATAGTCCATAATTTAGCTGCTTTTTGTTTAATGAATATATAGTAAACTTGAACAAAATCAAATGACCTTATTACCTGACATGGTTCTAAGAACAAACACCAGAGCAAACACCTGGGATGACACTAAATTCTGCTGCCTCCTTTCAGGCTGGAAATAAAACAGCCTGTTTTTGCCAGAAACTTCCACCAACAGAAAAGGGTGTAAGATAAAATAGTTCTCCTCATTCTAGATTCAGACAAATCCCAAGGACAGCTCACTAACCATTTACAATCCTTCTGAAGAAGCAGAATCTCTATTCATAGAAGTGTTCATAGACTAACAGTCTACATAAAAAAAATCAAGCTCATATATACTTACAATAGATTAATTTAAAGTTCTGTTTAATTACTGGGGGGTTTTTTTTAAGAGTGAAAAACCTCCTAGTTTCCTGGGAGCTTAAAAAAAACCCTTAAATTTTACTGGAACACTGCAGAAAGGTCATGTACTCTCCAAAGACCAGCTGGAAAGCCTGACCAGTCAGCTGGGCACAGCGGGGCTGTGGCTGGATCAGAACTTGGGAGTCACACACGGAACAAATACAGAAGCAAATTCCTGCTCATCCCAACACCTTCATTCCCACTTGTGCTCTTGTCAGCTTCCATCCAAGTCTGGCAAAGGAAAAGGGCTGTGCTTGTGGATATCTCCCAAGATTTGGGACCTGTGATGACTTGAGGAACTAAGGAGGAGACACAGTCCCTGCTGCACTGCTCCATGTCAAAGTCTCCCTGTTGGGAAGTCACAGATGGCTGCACGTGAAAAGGTAACTCTGCACAACGGTGTCACACTACAATAGGTTGTGTTTGCTACTGCAATACTGAAAAACAACTTTAAATTTAAAGTTTAAACGTGTAGAAAGAGCAAAGACACAAAATAGATCACAATAATTTTCACTTTTTTCTTTTTAACTACTACCCTGCACATCCACGTTCATCCTTTAGTCATTTAACGTGACATAAATTACATTAAAAAGCCAAAGCCATGACTCTTTTAGAAGCATATTTACCATCACATTTCCAAGTCTTTGCACATTACAGAATTTTTATGCCCAAAGGCACTTTTTGCTGTACACCCAAAACTCATGTTTACAGGGCAATTAGCACATTATTTTACATGTATTAATTTACATATTGCTTAGTCTTCATACAGCCTCTCACAGAAACTCTTCTCCAGCCACTGTAATACCAGGGAGGCCCACAGGTATAATTTTATTTCATCTATGCATACACCAATATTTTGTGATAGTCTCTTACTGTGATTAAAACCAGAAAATGCTTAAGAATTTCTATATTAAATTATGCCTATTTCCTGTTTAATTCAGCTGACAGCTCTTCTATTTCAACATAAATTGAATTAATCTGTTCTTTTTCTTTAAGGCTGCACTGAGGAAAACAAAGAAGATGTACCAAGAGAATTTAAGTCACGTGAACTTCTGAACCTGTAAATATGGTCTGGTATGGTGGGAATTTATTGGATAAAAATACAAGTTGAGAATAAAGCATTAGCATTTATTTCAAGTGCTAATCAAATAAATTATTAATAAAGCAAAATATAGGGTGGGGGTTTTTTTGTACTACAAAAAAGACATGTACATAATGCCCGTTGTCTCAAGTCCTGGTTAATCCTCAAGCAGATTCTCCAGTTTAAGGAAGTGCTTTGTGGGATTTCACCAGAATTATGTGAACACCTCAGTCAAAACACTGCAGAATTCAAAGGGCTGAAATTAAAAATAATCACTTCCAATAAATATGTCAATGTCAAAATTTGCTAGATGTTGCTAGTCATATGTAAGAACAAAACATTCCTATCAGGCATCTATCCATGTAGGCAAAAATCAGAGATTTCAGGAGATTCATTTGCAAATCATGAGTAGTTATATGTGTTTGAATTAGGAGAAACAGAAATGAAATCAAGTAGCTGCCTGCCTGACAGACCCTATACTAAAAGAAGGCTTCAAAAGAACTCTTTAATTAATCTGTATTCAAGAATTTATATCTGCTATTAAAGGATAGGAAAACCAGCTTTACTTAAGTCCTGTTAAACTCTGATCAGGTAAACTCAATTGGATTATCTGGAAGCCCATTTAGAAGGAGCTGCTCTGTGCAGATAAGATAATAGAGATTTAAAAAAGAGTAAGTAAGGATTATTTCAGAGGATCTAGCACCACATCACTACATCACTGATACTGTCTGTAGGACTTCTCATTCCTTTCTCTGAACATTAACATTCTTGAGGTAAAAATACTTTACACATCCATATTTTCTACTAATTTTGCACCTCAAGATGCATCTTGAAGATACATATTTATCACTCTTTTACACATAAGAAGATATAGAGTGCACTAAAAAAAAGTAAATAGGACATTGAGGTGTCTTGTTTAAAATCACAAAGAGAATCTGGACAAGAAAAAGCTGAAGCCCCAAATATTCTCTCTGTGGCAGCCATCCAAACTACACACAATATTGTCCAGACACCCAAGGAACCAGGCTCTGTCTCCCACCTTTCCCAGCTTCCCACGAGTATCCTCACCAAAGAAAACGTTTTCCCTACTTCCACACCCTAAAATCTGTGACATTTCAGACATCCCCCTGGGAAGTGTCCCCCACTGCAGTGAGTATGTTTGTCATTACATTATAAAGCCAGTGATGCTGTCAAACCAGAACAGCTCTCTTCCTCTCCCGTGATGTATTTAGACAGGAATAATAATATATCTATCATTATACCCATCAGGGTGGTTATCTACAGGGACAGATAATTTTGTTCCGTTGCCTACATAATTAAGGAACACTTTTGGCAGCAAAGAGATCCCAGTTCACATCTTTTCTTACTGAGACTATATTATCTCATTACCTTCTTGAAAATTTTGGTGTCAAAACGATTTTAAGGACTCCCAGTCCCCCCTCTGGCCCTGCTGCAGGTTAAAGGATCACACTGTGCACCACCTCCTTTGTACCACGCTGCCCACGGGCCAGGTTGTAAATCAGCCCTCAAAACTGATCCCTGTTAAAAATAATCTCCCCAAAATAGAAGAGAGAAGGAGTAAGGGTTACCAGGGTTATTTTTAACGTGGGTTGGTTCAATGGTCTGATTGACACAGGGGAGCCATGGAGGTTTTTTTGGCCCAGTGCGGGTGGCACATCCCGGTGTGGAGCGGAGGGAAGGGTTGGCTGTGGGCACAGAGGATGCTGAGCTGCCTTTGAGGCTGAAGCCAGAGTGTGGTAAAGCTCAAGGACACCACTCAGAAACCATAATAAAACCATTCAGCAGCAGTGGTAGTGGGAGATTCAAAATAACTACAATGGAGCAGTGTAATAAAAATGAAACTGGGACCGAGACCTGCAGACAATTTCATCGGCATCTCTTCTAAACATCCCCATAGGCTGGAGTCATTCCTCTGATATTTTGCCTTTCAATAGCTCATATTCTGATTCTACTACTTTTTGAGTACCATTTTTCTGAATTTAGAATGGTATTTTCAAGAGACATCTTCCTCAGCTGAGTCCGGATCAATTAAAAATAGGCAGCTGTAAATCCTGCTCTGCTATTTTAAATATTTCATTAAAACCAGAGAATTGTAAAAGGACTGTGACCCAAAGTAAATAGGTTTTATTTGGTAGCTTGGTTCAATTTGGTGGATCACAGAGTGTGAAATGTTGATAAAACGGGAACATTTCCTTCCCTCTTCTAAAAGCAGGAGCAAAAAGAAAGGGATGAGAAAAAGGCCACTATTGTAGTTGGTACTGGGGATGGAGAAAATATCCTAACCACTGTCTGGTATGCAGAACAGGAATAAAAATATCACTTTTATAACCCAGCTAACCCAACATCACCTGACACTTGAGACAGATATACGGCTAGTTCGAATTATTGAAAGTTCTTATGAGGTTGATTTTTGACACTGGAAACACACACATACAGTTGTGTTCAGCTAAAGGCATTAAAGTACAATAACGATGGAAATGCCATTTGGAAGCCTCAACTATAGATTTGATCTACTAAAAATTGCAATATTTTAAAACACCAGCATGATGATGTGAACAGAATTCCTTTCAGTCAGAACTATGTTTTTCCTTTCTCCATATGCTACTACTTGTATTCAAGAAATCTACTTTCTTAATACCAAGTGTGCTGAATTAATAGACCTCCAACATTTTAAATTTTTGAGCTTTAAAAGGAATGTTTAACCTAGCATTGCACTGTACCAACATTATTTTTAACTCAAGCTGTTGTTTCTTAGGTTTTTTTAATTCAAAACAATATGGTCTACACAAGTGACACACATTTCCTGTAAGTCGAAAACTGCAAAGCAAACAGATGGAGACACAGTCTAAGAAAAGGATTAGAATATCAGAATACAAAAGTTGCTCTTTGAATCCTAGTTTGCATGTAGAGCCAGATCCCAATATTAGCATCACACTATAAAGCTCCTACGTATTTTTTCTTCTGCCTTGCTGTGAGCAAACCTGCATTCTAACTCCACCTGTACCACAGGGAATTATAAACACAGATTTTGGTGTCTACTTTAACCTTCATTTAAACTATTCCATGTACAGAAGATGATCTCGTGTAGTTGGAGAAGAAATTCCATAATCCTACTGCTGACCTCCCTTTGTATGTCTATGCATTCCCTTCAGGAGAGCTTGCTAAATTCATGTTTAGGAAAAGACAAATGGGCATTTAAAGGGAAGCCAAACAGTCCTGTATTTAGGAGAATATAGTCCTAAGTACTTGCAGCCCTCAAAGAATATCCCTTTGGGACACGACTGTTCCTTGTCCCTACCTTGATGTTCTTCCTGTGGCAGAGAAGTGCCTCAAATACCACACTGACAGAAGTTACGTCCTCAAACCAACTGAAATATGATTCCCCAGGAAGAAAATGGACGAGACAGAAAGCAAATTCTTCAACTCAAACCAGACAGCATTACAAAGGGCTCACATCGATAAAAATTCCCCTCTCTCCTTTCCAATCAATACCCTATATGGGGAAAAGGTTTAGCTGCCAGTTTATGAAATTCTTCCCCCTGCACACTGGAGGAGGAAGCAGATGATACAGGATTTCCTTAGATTTAAAGTGTAACTAGCATAAGGCTATCCTTTCCACTTACATAAAATTATTTTCTCTTCAAAGTACTTTTAATTAATCTGTAACAAAGTCAAAATTATTTTTATAGCAGTACCCAAGGATTGTGATTTCTGACACTACACACTGAGAGCTGGCATCCAGGGACACTCTAGATCTTACCTTGATTTAAATCATGCAATTAAAACGCATGTTTGGCTTTTCAGGTACCTAAGGAGTATAACCTACATTCAGACAAACTCAGAAATCAGAGACATATTAACTTATATAATCACCAAGGGCAGAGAGAGACAGCAACAGTCCTTCAGCATTTGTGGCTAACGTATATCCAGTTTAAAACCTCAACTCTACAAACATTTAAATATGAAATAGTTAATCATGCCAATGAAGTAAGCCACTAGTCAAAGTTATGCACACACCTAAACCTCTGTAGACTCAGGGCTTAAAAATTTAGACAATACCTTTGCTCAGAGAAGAAAAACTAGTTTTATTGGAGCACTGTTATTCCTGAAGTTGTGTGTCATTCAACACCTCAAACATTCTTCACTGAACTTGGAATTATTTATGGACCTTTAAGTATGTTTCTATTGCTTTCAGTGAAAAAAAGAGAAAAAAAAAAAAGAAATCACTGCACTCCAATTGAATGGATGAAAAAAACCCCTTTGAGATAGAAGAGACAAGGAAAATCCAGTATTTCAGTACAAGGTAGGTCACAGGAACTTGTTACAGCATTGTTACAGATCACAACCTGAACTACCACAAACAATGGCAGTAGGAGAGCTGTGGGCTCACAGCCAGTTCAGGAGCACACAGGGTGGAGTAAGGAATCACTGTCTTCTCTCTCAAATATTCTCCTAAACTATCTTCAAAGTATAAATTTTTCTGTGCCCCCAGCAGGAGAGGTCTTCCATGAAGGGATCAAGTACTTCTGTGAGTAACACTGACAAATGTCTCAATTAAAGAGGTGTCGAGTTAAAAAATCTCGAATTTAAGATGCTTTAAGACAAAATGACAATTACTACATTTTATATACTAGAGAGAATCATACATCCCTCCCTCCATCAACCTGTCTGTGCCTGTTGAACATTGAAAATTATTTGAAGATTACAGTGCAGTATTTCCAATTAATTGCTAATATGACCTCACTTCTGCCTTGTACACAAAGCATGTGGGTTTGTTTGGTTGGTTTTTTTCCTTTTGATAAAGCCTGACAAAACCAGAGGAATTCCTAGAAGCTGCCACAGTTGGAAAAGGTAACTATCACTGGTCTCACAGACCAGCTTGTTCAATAATATTTACAAATCAAGAGTTACGAAAACCTTGCTGTGGTGCAAACTATCCCACATCTTACTACTATTTGCACTTGCACTTTCATTTCCAGCATCTGGGACTGACTGGATCACAAATCTCTGGTGTAAATAGATCACCATTTTTGATACATCATCATCATTCCTCCCTGGAGCAGTGCACAGAGAGAGAAATACAACCTTTGAAACGCTCCTGCATTTCTGCAAGTATAAGGCACTTCACAGCAATTAACAAAAATATCTTCTCGGTGTTTAAGAGTTCAGTGTTTGCAAACTGCATTTTCACGGGCTTCTGCTACAAGTCTGGTTGAGATACAGGAGAAATTAATCACAGTGAGTGGGCACGAAGTTGTATCATCAACCAAATAATTATCCTTTCTGCATTTACTCTGGGATTGCTGGCACAGAATGATTAACCAGGACTGGGAGGGCTGGGGCAAGGACGTGTGTGTGGAGCCTCTGCAGAAAGCCTGGCTGACACACAGTCTGAATCAGCAAGAAAACTCCACTATTCTTCCAGAAGAGAGAAATCCACTATCATTAAATGCCAGCTAATCATCAACAGAGTGCTGTGTACATCTCACTCCTTTTGGGCAGGGCGATTCCCCACAATATCCAAACTTTACGTCCAGCACTGTCCATCTTGACTCTGTAGCTGATTATTCCCCCAGAGCACAGAAAGCAGACAAGGGTCTCCGTGTTCCTGAAGGATCAGCTGGAATATTCTGGCTGTGTCGGTCCACGCTTACTTGATTAGCAGTGACCAAAGGCACCTACTGCTGTAATTCCCAGAGAGCAGCTCACCGTTCTGGGGAAATATTTACTACAGGGCAGTGAAATAGAATTATTTGCAAGAAGGTATGGCTGCAGCCAGCGCCAGTTACTCACCGGAGGGAAATCAAAGTCTATCTGGTTTGCTAAATTTAAGATGTAGTCGATTCGAAACTGGTTCTCTGGATTGGCTAGTTCCACTGGAGGTGCCAAATTGCCCATTGCTGTCACTATTGTCTGCAAAGAAACACAAGTAAAATATTGCAGAGAGTGTCTAAATAGCCGTTTGGAATAGTTAAAAACAATAGCTCGTAAGTTTACCTCTATAGCTTCTTTAATATTGTTTTTAATATCCTGAATTTTCATTTTCTTCTCCCTGCAATAAAAAGATACATCATTAGATTTATAAGCCACAATAGCAGAATACCTTTTTAAAACAGAACATGAACTTGAAAAATACTCTATCAAAATTGTATTGTCTGAAGTGCTTTCAGTCACTGAAGACTTTTGTAGATAGTTAATTGAGTCTATCTCCAAACTTTTCTATTTAAGCGGTACCATCTATTTGCATCTATGTTAAGCAGTAATATCTATTTGCATCCAAAAATCAGTATCTAATTATGCTTTAATAAAAACTGACTACAGCCTTAGACTGGGACTAAGACATTCTGCAGAATCAAACAGATTTTGATTCACTTGAATGCAAAATACTAAACATACGTGAAAGTTCTTTAGAAAAGTATACACTGGAAAGAAACAGAAAGAAAAACAAGGGTGAGTTACTAAAAGAAGAAACAAACGAAAGGAGATCAAAGAACCTCAAAGCACAAAAAAATTAAAGCACAAAAATGATGCCTCAGCAGAAGTTGTTAGAGCACAGCACTCAACCTGACAGAGACATTCAACGTAACAGTCTGGATGTGAAACCTAAAATAAACAGTAAAGGGTTAATCCAAGTATATAAAATTACCTCTTGACTACAAGCAGAAGAGTAGGCCAGAAAACCACTTGGAATGAGCACTATCATCTGGGATTAACTGCAGTCATATTAACAGACCCAACAGGCTGAGGCAGGAGAGTGCAAACCATTGCCCCTGCTCCTTTGTATCGGATTTTTTGTCAAATCTGACAAGAGTTACTTTCAACGCTAAACGGTGCAATCAAATGAAATGCATGATCAAACATTTGGTACAACCAGGAATTAGCACCCTGAAAGTATTACAAGCATTGAGTCTGTAAACTCTTAACTTAATTGCAAGGCACTATGATAAAATTTTTCATATTACTAATTTCTTGCTGTACACAGCATAAAATTACTACTTTGAGGTAAACCAAGGTAGCCATGTAATTACTAAAACAACCCAGCTAAACTGTATAAGTGACCTTTTAATCTTCATTAAACTGCTCCTACAGAACTCTTTGATTATGGAATATTTATATGAACTTTTAAAATTTTTTTTCATTTTCCAGCACAGTGTCCCAGAGACTATGAGTACCAACAGCATATTTCCCTTTTTTACCCTTTTAAACGTAAGAAGCCACACTTTCAACTTACAGACCACAGCTTCACTGAGTTAATTCAGTAAATACATTGCAAATGCTTTTTATGACTTTTTCCTTTCTATAATTATTCACAACCAACAACCAAAACGAAACTGAAAGCACATTCACCAATCAAGAATGCAGAAGAACAGCAGGGAAAAAAAAAAAAGTGCTACTTAAATAACAAGACAGACACAGACATCCAGGAGTGGTGGGAAATTTTGGTTATCAAATGAAAAATTAATGCAACTTTTGTAAAAGACAGGGTCAAGGAAAACACCACCATGCCAGCCCCACGTTATTCTGCCTTTTAGACAGAGGCGTGGAGGATCTGGTTTTACATTCCCCAGTTGTGACAGCACGACTGCAATGCAAGTGCTGCTCTTACACAGGGAGAGCATCAAATCATCTTGTTCAGGATGACTTTGCTGGGTAGGGAGCGTGTCTGAATCAGCAGCACAACTCCAACAAACACAAATGTGATTATCCCGAAACATCAGCTCCTCGCTGACTACATCTTCTCAGAAATTTGGGGCACTCAGAGGAAGGTCACTGAGGCTTGATGCAGAAAGAGAATTAAATGATCAATAATCAGATGAAAATTCTCGGTTTCCCTAGACTTCTTTACCTACCTACAGATCACCTTATTCCGGAAGACAACCCGTTTCTTGCTTTAAAAATTTGGCACTACTGATGAGAACAAGGCAGTGAGCCAAGAAAGGCCAAAAGCACCAAATTAAGGAAAATGAATTAGACAGGATATGGGAGGAAAAACTGAGGGCTTTTCACCCTCTTCCTTCCTAACTTCAGTGCTTTCTATTGCTCCAGGTCTAGGGTAGGTGCATAAATGCTCTGTTTTTCAGTTAGTGCACATATGGTTGCAAAACCACCATCCGCTTTCACTTTTTAAAAACTATGTTTCATTATTAAAAATATGTAAATAATGGTATGAAAGCAGGAAATGTTTATCAATGACAGTGTAAGCAATTTGTCTGGCTTTATTCTGTCTCCAATTTTCAGCTGGATCTTGTACTTAATGAACGTGTACCCAGATTCTGGTCTGTTTAGATCAAAAGGGCAACTGATATGTTGAAAGTAAAGCATGGTACCAGTATTTTTAGAAAATTATCAGTCATTTTGCATTGGTTTGGAACATCATTATAATGAGAGACGTTTAGGAAGTTTGCATTGTTTTTGTTTCTAAACAAACTGTCATTATTCTCTCTTCCCTGGAACACTTGCTATTAATTGTCTTAAAACATCAGCATTGACCTGACTCTTCCATACCATACAATAAACCTCATTATTTTTATTAAAGATTTCAGTCAAACTTCCACATTTACACCTCTTAACTGATCCTCTCACTACTAAGTGATAATGAATACAGAGCAACATTAAACTCCAGCAATTAACGAACTGCTTGATAACCATCATCATCTTTACAACAACGATACTCATAGTTCCTATTTCTGGTGTTGTTGCCATGGCCCTATAGCCTGCCCAGTAAACAAGGAATCCTATTACACAGCAGTGAATGTATCACAGCATTTTGTGTTTTGTAATGTTTACTAGGCATAAACTTTCCATGACAATGAGACACTTTATTCTTCTGGAACTCAGCATGTTCATCAATCACCCATCCAACAGCAGCTTACACCTACAACTGCAATTTCCCACCCAAAAAAAAAAAGGTGACACTCATTTTACCCAGAAACTAATGAGGTGCAGTACACAAAAGCAACATCCCTTCATCCCTTTGCCCTGCCAGAATTGTTCTGATTTTTTTTTTTTAAGAAATCCCAGCCAGGTTGCACCTCAAATTTCCAGAAGTCCTCAAACTTCATTTTCCACAACGACAGAGACTGAATATTCAACTTAGAGTCTTTCCTTTTTAATTTCTTATTCCCAGGTGCTGGCACAAAATTACAAAAGAAAAAAAGCTGGGCTGCCAAAATGTTTTCCTCTGGAACATCCTGAGTAGTTTGGGAATGGCACCAATGCTCTCCTGGCTAACGAATGACTGATGTCTCTGCAGGCCTGTTCTGTATCTTTAGATGTCATGGGTTAATAAGGTCATATTTTTAATCTTGTTTAAAACTTTTGCTTAGGCTGTGCAAGGTAGGCCAAACAAAGCATTAAACTCTATTAGTTGAGGATTAGAAGAAAAATCTCAAATCCTGCTGTTTTCAATATTTAAATGGGCCAAAGCAAAGCTGCACATAGCTTTCAGGAAAACTAATAAAGTCTATTTTAGGTACTATAAAAAAAGATGACATTTTAATTCAAGTAACATTAAATTAGAATGACATAAAAGGTCAGGAAAATCAAATATTCCTTGAAAACCAACCTAATCAGTATTTAGTGAAGAACTTCACCCGTGGTTGAGCTTTACTATTAAAAAGACAACATTTTTACTCAGACTTGATCAAATCTTATGCAAAGAGCACATTAACAAACAGATTATCAGAAAGCAAACTAATTTAATTTTAATGTTCATTTCTGGTTTACTTTCCAGATAATATGAATACCCATTACTTGGAAAAAGAACTTGAAGTTTAAAAAGAACATTCCAGAGGATAAGGATTCAGTTCACCCTGAATCCTTCTACATCCCACAGGCAGAAAAATAATTTTAAAAAGGGTTCTGAAACGAATGGTCAAAACAAAACACGTTAAAGAATTGAGGGGTAGAGATGGGTGGACAGAGAGATGATGGGACATGACCCCTTTATGCCATTAATCTAATTCCTAAAAGCAAAGAAGTTTGGATTTCTTGGTCAGTGCTGACAGGATGGAAAGTTCTGCAGTTCTGGAGAGTATATAGACTATTTTAATAGGGCATATTAAAATGTAGTCCCACTGTGTTAATACAGAGCCTTTGTCTCCTTTACAAGGCTGTAAAGAGCCCGGCCTCTATCACCTTCAGGGGCTGCTGTAATGCATAAATTACCTTTATTTCTGAAGCAGTCGAACTTCGCTGACTCTTGAACCTGCTGACAGAACAACTGCAGCAGGGCAAGGCTTCCCTTCCCCAGGCAAAGCGCTGCAGTTAATGAGTCAATTTGCAAGTGGAAGAGCCAGAATAAAAATCTTACAAAGCAATTCATTTGCCTCTGACTTTTTATAGGAGGAAACAACATTGTTGTGCTTCATACAGGTGCATCTCCCTGCTTTCAGGTATTCCAACAAATTTGAGTGCCCAGGAAAGTGGCCACGGGCTGTTCCCTTCTGCTCACCTTCAAAAACCCATCAATTACACACTGACAGCCAATGAAAACTTAATAGATCAATTTTGTTTTAAAACACAATTCAGTTCTTTGACAGGCAGTCATGCACTTCACAGGCATGTGGGATTTAAACATGCCTATTCATCTAAATATGGTGTCTTTGATGCAGTGAAACATGCTGATGGGATTTCATAAATATTCCATAAAATCTACGTTAAAATTTATTTGCTGAACCTTATGACAGTCAAGAGCACTACCTGCCAATCCACCTCAGAGAAACAGAGCCGTGCAGTCAAGATCTTCAGACACAAGACCACGAGCAAGGAAATTCAATTAAGATTTTGCTACCAATCCACATTACAAAAATCCTGCAGTACTTTACAATTCAACTAAAAGATAAATTTGGTTTAGCCTGGGTTATTTCTAACAGAACATGGCAATTACCTCAAAATACAACAGCTAGAACGGCAAACAGGGCAGAGGCCAAGTTAGAGGCACTTGAAAATGGGGAAAAATAGTTGCCTAGAGTATTCAGAGTGAAGCTGAAATAATTCATCTTAGATCTATGACAAAGTACCAATTTTACAGACAAAACTGCTAAAATGCAATAGCAAAACCCACTAAGCACCTTCTGCAAACTCGACACCATTTATACCACACCGCTGAGATATCTCAGTAATTCTGCCAACTTCAAAGAGATTTTCTGTCTTGTACTGTTCAAGACCAAAAAGGACAAACCCCTGCAGTGCCATGGGGTAGGAGCTGCCTCACAGCAGCAACTCTGTACAGCTCTCGAGAGGAAATAGCATTTACCTGGGTCCTCACTTGCAGTAGAGCTGCAAGAGATTCTCTAACTACGTTAATACTTCTTTCTTGGTCAGCACCCGGGAAGATGAAATCCCAAGGCACAGGAAGTTGACACAATGCAACATAAACCACTCCACAGTCAGGGCGTGCTGGTGCCTCTGACCACGCACGTGTTCAGCATCTCCGTGGAACAGAGCCATGGTCTCCCCTCCCACCACTATGCTCTTCCTCCTACATCACCTTTCCCCCATCCCAATGTTTACTTCACTTTGAAAATTCTTGGGTTTATTTCTCCAAGATTCCAAGCATCAACAAACTGTACCATCCGGCTACCAAAGATATGAGAGGAAATAATATTAGAAAAAGAACAGTTATGAGGATAAAGTATTTGCTTTCTCTGCACATAAATAACACTTTTGGAAAAAGAAAAACCCAACAGCTGAATAATTTTGCCACGATATACTTTGAATTAAAGACAGTTAAAAATTGATTATGTTGGACAGATCTGATTGTGACCTTAACTGGGAGAACTTAGTTCAATTATCTCCTGAAGCATAATCACTTTCTCACACAATATGTGATGCAATATATGGAACAGACAATTCAAAAAGATTTTCCACAAGTTCCCTTTTAAATATTGTGAAAAGCACTGTAAGTTGCTTTACCATTGCTTGTTTTAAAACATTGCAATATTTATCTCCATGACTTACATGCACATCTTACTATGTGGCCAGATGAACACACCATAAGAAATGCAAGCACAAAGAGATACCTTCTGTGAATGGAATGACAGAACCATTCTCCAAATTAACATTCAAGAAATACAAATTTCTGAAGTGTTGATTAAAAAAAAACACGTCACAGCCCTGTGAAAGCAGAAGTTTTGTTATTTTTGATCATTATTTACACTGCAGTGTTAGGGGCTGGAGTGTGACTTGTTTCTTATCTTAGGGAACTGTACCGCAATGAAATGATAACAAACTCTAAAAAAGACATCCCTGAATACAAACCTAATAAACTCCATTTTTCGGTTTATTTTATCTCTGCTCACTGTGATACCCGGAGTGTAAAGGTTAAAGGGTAACTTTATTCTGCCTCTGTGGCTATTCTGATGCAAAGACTGGTTGTGGGCAGACTTTGCTCCTGATGAAGTTCCAGGGCTCTGGCAGCAGGCACGTGGCACCCTGGTCATACCACCTGCCCAGGTGGATGTGGCACAGAGATGCTATTCTGGCTCTAAGCCACCTTGAGGCTCCCCTTCAGCTTTGCAAATTCCTATATAAAACCAGTTTAACTGGTTTCCAGTCCCTTTATACCTGTTAGTGGCACAAAGAGACCATCACAGACACAATATTAAGCAGCATAATTCTGCTTCTCCTGCTCCATTTACCTCAACTAATTAACTAGCAACAGTTTAGGTAAGGGATGAAAATAGAATTGTTCACAAAGACCTTTGTGATGTATGAGCTTGACAAAGGCTCTTTTAATTCCTGCTGTGCAATTAAACACCTTTGTAAATTGCAAACCCAGCCTGTAGCTCCCCAGGCATTCAGAGGGGAACACACCAGTTTCATTTTCTTGCTCTAAGTACAGGTAATTAAAGCATATTGCAATAAAAAGTGTCCTCAGAAGTTTAGCATTCTCTCTAGATACTCAATACAATAATTAACAAGGCTGTAGAGCCTTCAGAGGACACTGTGATTCCTTTCTGGTCCGGAAGGACACCTCAGAACCAGCAGGAACAGGACGATTCAAGTCAAATTGCTGAATCATCTTGCCTTGTACAATTCACTACTTTGAGACCATCAAACTGCTGTCAGGAAGCACAGATACATTATTTATTTATTTAAGTATTGTGAATGCAGTCATTATTAACACAGAATAAAGGCAATGTGCCTACCGCTCATCACCTTTGTGAAACACTTCTGTCCAACAATACAGCACATGACACCTCTCAGGATGTCCCTTCTGCTGTTCTCTGCTTGTACAGCCCTCCCTCAGAGCAGAGCCAACCTCCTGGGGTCTCCTCAGTTACCTGACTGTGCCTATTGACCTCTGCATGCCCAATAAAAATACCACCATGTGATACACACAGCCACTTGTGGATCAACAGCACTTTCTGTTCAATCTGGGCCATTTGCTGTGCTGTTCATCACTTCACCCTTTGCTCAGAAATACAGGCAGGTAACAGCAGCGTTATGGGGGGTCTTGTTCTCACCTTAGTTTTCACTTTCCAAGCACTTTTGTCTAACCTTTGAAACATCAATTTGATGGGTGTCCTATGACTTTCATTTGCCATAAAACTGTCCTGTAAATGTCTGTATTCCAGTAACTTCTTCAGCCGGGATTGGGTCTGAAGCTTTTGAAGAGAAGGCAATCACATCCCAGAGCTCTTCAGGGGTTTGTGCACAAGAATGAGAGGAATAGCTCCTGTAATGGCTGGTGACCTCACTGCTACTTAAAACTGAAAAAGTACACAGCTGGCTAAGAGCCAACATTAAATGGAAAGAAGCCCTAAAATAAAAATGGCTGGAACACTGGATGCCAAGTAAGTGTAAACACAGACCAGCCAAAGCAGGATGCAATGCAGTAGGGAAGACACCGATGAGACAGGTGGAAAACAGTAGGTCCTGAAAATCCCTTGATTTTTTTTAGTGGTTATGATCTCCATTATCATCTGAAACATTTCTGTCGTGTGATATTGTACACAGATGATCTGGAAGGTGGTTGCCTCTAGCAGTGACAAAAGGCAAGGTTTTTTGCCTCACTCAAATAAAAAACAATTACCAGACATATTTCACCATTTTCCCCCTGTTGCTTTTAAAAAATTCCATTAAGCTCTCAATGACCCAAACCCTTAACATTTTCTAAATGCTGTAGGATTTAGTATTGGTAGCCCCTAAGTTCAAAATGACAATCTGACTAGGAAAGCACTTAAGGCAGTGAATGTAGGCATTCAGCACCCAAAAACCAGGGCCAACTATTTGGACAGGAACAAAGGAACTGTTTACCAAACTATGCAGCTGTCACTGAAAGTCAGATTTCAGTGAGATATTAATATTAAATGTTTTATTCACCACACTTTCTTACAGCAGTGTTGAACTCCTTTTGCTGAATCAACTCTTCTTCACAGTTGTTAAATCTGGAATTTTTACCATGGACAAAGTCCGAATCAAAGAAGATTTCCACATTTATCTTCAAAGATAAAGAGCTGTCAGGTTGCAACCTTACTCATAAGCCTTAAATAATTGCCTAAATGCTTACAAAATCAGCATTATCAGCAGAATCTAGAACAGCCCCTACTCATCTCAGTTTTTGGGTAGTTCAAGATCATAGTCATTCTTAAGAATATGCTGTCACATATAAATTTGGTGATTTCCATTGTACACTTTATCAAAATACAGATTTCAGTAGAAAGACAGTTTTATGAAAAACATTATAGATGTCATGTTTCCATGTAAACAATTAGCATAAAATTCCCTCTGAAATACCCAGAAAAAAATATCTTGTGAAACTTGTCAAGGACTGATCGATTTCAAGAGTTGTAGTTGTGTATTTATACTTCCAAACTGTGCATGAATTGACCATGGCTGTGCCATGTAAACTGCAGTTTTAGGACACAGAGTAGCTAAATATTGGAATGGGCAAATCTGAATATGTGTCCCTTGAAGACCCAGGCCAGTGCCTGGGGAGGCAGGTGTAACACAGCACACAACAAAGCAAGGTGCTGACAACTTTGGCTCTAATCCATCAAAGCACTTAAGCACATGTTTAATTTTAAGCACATGAGTAATTCTATCAACTTTAATAGGGCTACTCATGGTTTAAGTACTGTCATGGATGGGGGCCAGAATGTGCAGAACCTTTAAGAATGCTGCATGGCCTATGTTACATGGAGAGAATACAACATTCTCCCACTGAACAATTAAGTTATAAATGCTTTAAAAGCAAAATTTACCATAAGTTGAACCTAGCTCTGCTTATGTAAACACAGAGATGCAAGTTATTCCACAGCCTTTGGAGATAAAATATGATGAGGGCTCTCATGTGCAAGATGTCCACAAATTTTTACTTTGCCCTTCTTTTTCTCTGACAGGTCTGTGTTAAGGGAATCACCTCTGCCATCACACTTTGCCTTGAAATAGGGGGATCAGTTAAGCAGCCTTATGTAGAAAAGACCAAAAATTTAGCCACACTTCTTAAATAAGATGCTACTTAGTTTGAAAACATCAGTACTACGGCCTTTCTTCCCTGCACAGATACCAGTGTCACACAGGTGCATCTGAATATGGCTCCACAACACACTACAGAGTTTCATAAAACAGTTTTCTGAAAAAGGGAAGAATGGAACAACTTGAAAAATCCTTTACAGGCATTTGTCAGGAAATTAAATGAGTCTCACCAAACAGTAACACACAGGAAACATCTAGTTTTATCCCTGCACTTATCAGCCTGAAAAGCTACAGAAAATATTTGGTTATATAGCCATATTGTCCCAAATGTACAGTGAAGTTTAGCACCTCCTCATGTACTATCAAGTAATATCTGCTCTAAAACAAACAGTGGAGAAGAAGTCAAAGTCAATTAATGATCCCTGTACCAGGGACCAACTGCCAATATCAAAGGTAAAGTTACAGTGTCCATCTGACTATACCAAATCCCCAGTATAACTGGGAAAGAAACCTCTTCTGCCAAACATTTCAAGAATTCCACACTTCTTCCTCACTTTAGAGTGGAATAGAATTGAAGTTGATTATTATTTGTCTTTCCTTCCGCATCGTATCACGTAAGGAAGGGGGACTCAAAACTTCTTTTCAAGAGCAGGTAAATAAAGGCCATGTCAGATCACCACTTGTAGTCCTGTCTTAATTCTAATGCTGTCCCAGGCCTTAAACTAAAATTTATTCCCTTCCCAACTGCTATCACCTTTTTTCGCTCTGACTCTTCCCAAATGATTTTAAAATTAAGTTATTTCACTCCTTGATTTGTCAACAAGTATGACTGAGGACAGTGTGCTTAGGTTTGGTATTTTGTTTTCTTTTCTTCTTGTTCTTTTTATTTTTTTTTCTTTTTGGTGAACATGCAGCAACTGGAACACAAATAAACAGCTTCTGTGTGGGTTATGTTTTCTGAGATATCTGCAGCAAGGGAATTATATACTACTACTTACGAGATGGATTTTACAGTAAATGAAGTACACTACTAGAGAATTTAAAAATTCCCTTAAATACAATTAAAAAAAAAAAAGCTTTGAAACTATGTCGCTGCAGTTTCCATTTTCTGCCAGGATTGTCAGCTTATTAAAACAGTGCGTCTAGAAACAGATTTTGTAGTGCTACTACTGTTCACAGTTTTAATACTAATTTTGACAATTTCTAACTTGAAAAGCTTTTTAAGTTATCACAATAGAGTGTTTTACAATTATTTCTGTATAACAAATGAGTTTATCCTTGATTTGCAGTACTTCTACTTCACTTGTGCACATCTATCACAGCAGTTCTGTGTGAGAGCACAAGCTTGGAATCCTTGTTGATAAGGGAAAGGAGGCAAAGTGAATGTCTGCAAAAGGCAACTCAGAGTAACTATGACAGAAGTAAGCTTTTAACCAAAAAACGTTCAGGAGGTCAAAGCATCAGATCAGGCAAAAGCAAACCAAAACAAAAAACAACTTCACAGACCCTGCTTCCAAAAAAATCACACGGCTGTACTTGTCTCTGAGTGAAACCCTCAGCACCACACACAATGCTCAGCTAAGGCTGTCCTTATTTCACATGAATATGTCCTGTGCTGTTACCACATTGTGCCATCTTTGAAATAAGGAATGTACTTGTGAGTTTCAATGTGTTCTCACAGCTTCCAGCAAGGCACTGGCTTATCGGGACTGTTATTCCACATTCAAACACAGACACTTCGAGTCTGTTCCAAACTGGAATTCAAAGTAGTTTCTTCTGTACTCAGGATGGTTTTAAAATACTTCTTCCAGAGTTCCAATCGCTGTTAATTGTTCTTCCCTTAGATCTGGCACAAGTGTCAGTGAGCAGGTAATTCTCAACAGAGCAACCATACCAACATCCACTAGAAATGAACCACTTGGCTCCCTTACCCCTGATTATAGCTCACATGAAGCTTCACAGATCAATACCCAGCCTCATGTTTATAAAGGACAGGTTTGTTAATGCCACAGTCACACAACTCCTTATTCATTTCTATGTAGTAAGATGCAAGAACATGAGGCTATGAGATTAAAACAAGCAAAATCCAGTATGAGTTAGTTCCACTAAAAGAGCATTTGGATCAGAAAATCCAAACTCGTGCATAGAGTCTCAAGCAACCTGACTGCACTGCTATTTATTTTGCATCTCCTATATCACTTAAGTTACTACTACATTTTTACTGAGACAAGACTGTGCCAAATCTGAAGGTGGCACGAGACACAGACTGAATGCCCACCATAGCTGGGAGTGCTCAGAGCAGCTACAACAAAGCAACACTGCTGTGGGCACCAAACAAGACTCACCACAGGGAATCCAGCAGGGAACATCTTGCACAAGTCTCAGCATCGTTCTAAAAAAAGATGTCAGCAGTAAAAAGCTTCTTGATCTAAACCAACACCTGCTTTTTCTTACAAAAGGTCCTTCCTGTCACTGGTGCCATTGAGCCCTCTGCAGACACCAAAGCTGCTCTAACACCTCCTGGGACCCTGCTCGAAGGGAACACAAAACTTTCCCCTCTAGATTAGCATGTTCCAACCCTAAAGCTCTGAGGTACAATAACACTGGCTTGGTTACAGCAAAGGTCATTCAGATCAAGTTAAGGCTGCCCTCAACATAAAAGAAAAAGGTATAGTTTATATTTGTTAAGAGAATAACCAAAGTATTCACATCTCCTACACAGCTCATGGGAAACTTCTGTAATTTTTGTCTTAAAGTCAAGGAAGCTCAGACTCTCCTGCTACAAAACAATGTACGTTTTAAAATCTAATTTCTCATATTTTCAAATCTCCTATTGCTACAAACAACACTTATGTCTCTTAAAACTGTAAAATTACAGGGGGGAGAAGTTTCCATCACACCTTGCTTGTGCAACTGCCAGTGTTTTTGGCCAGTCTCATGTTCCGAAAAAGTTTTCTCTGTTTTAGTCCTCCAAAGTAACAGGAGTGAAAAATCACTTCAATAAATTATGATCTTAAGAAAGGCAGTCTCCAAGTACAGCCAAATTAAACTTTAAACTCAGCAAAGCTAAATGAAACTTGTAGCTGTTAGCATACTTTCCCCATATGCTCAGTAAAGTTCCAATGTATTTACACACAGATACCTGGAGACACTTAGACAAGCAAAGTTAATCTCCTAAGGGCCTAAGAAGTAACACAGAAATTGTTTATAATCAACTCTCCATGCAAAAGAGATGAACCATGCTGAATTTCAAAGCCAGCGTTAGAAAGAATAAGCATAAGACAAAAGTGCAAAGAATCAAATTTGTGAGTAAAATATTCTCCAAAAGCAACCAGACACCAAACCCATCAGGCTCAAAGCCTGTACCACACTGGTAACAAGCCCAAACTCAGCACTTTTTGTACTAATTACCTCTGCTGGCCCAGAGATCAACAAGTATCAGGCAATAGTTGCCTTTAAATTATCAACACTGGTTTCTATAATTATATTTCATTTGATACAAGATATTTTAATTTCTTTTCCAGTTATTAAAAGTTTTGCACTACCAGACGTGTGGATGATATAAGAAAAGTATTTGTAAGTAAACATCAAATATTACCAGGCAACAACAACAAAAATACCCTCCCTTCCTTCCAAGCAGACAGTCAGCACCACATTAAGCCCATTAACAAAATTCTTCAACCAGTGTCAGGGAATATTGTTTCAGGCAACAGGTTCCACCTACCTGATGTTCTTGCTGGCCTGACTTTAGAAGACACTGTCAAACTAAAAGACATCGAAATTACTTATTTTTTTCCTAGACATCTGGGGCTCTATTTACAGAAAAGCTGGAGTCAGTTTATTGAGAGAAGCACAACTGTCTGTACTGCCACTTCAGAAATCATTTTGCTTTGGATTAAGTAGGGGGAAAAAGAAAAATCTTCCTCAATACAGAGGAGCTGCAGAAATTAATCTGAAAACACAATACACACTTCCCTTACCTAGGTATTTTTTTTTCCATTATGTCCATTCACTTAAACTGTATAGTAAGAGAACAATACTTTCAGGCCACACTCTACCATGATTCTGGACTTCCAGGGAACTCCACCTTTAGTACCAGGGGAGTTTATTTAGAACCAGAAAGGATGTTTTGGACAAACACTCTGGATCAAAACTAGTGCCTTCCCTAATACAACACCAATTAACTGGAAAAAATCCAAACAGCTCTTATTGAGAAGTCTGGAAGCCACAATGTGAAGAAAGTGTCACTTTATTGTATTTAACATCTACATACATTTGAACTCAACCTGTAAGAAGAATGACCTTTTACTGAGCTTAAAATTGGAAATTAATTATACCTGAATAAGCACATTTATTTTCATTTCCCCTGATAAAAGGGAAGTTATATTGTCGTAATTTAAGTCAAACTGTGACAATGACACAATTATCATGTCCTGGCCCTGACCTGACATTTCTAAATGATAACAAAAAAGCAAAAGACACAGTTCATACTGACAGTATGTAATGAATGAGAATGTTAGGGCAAAAGTTATGTGAGAAATAACTTGCTGATACTTAGCTCATCAGTTAGAATATACAGCACCTCATCATAATTGTCCAATTACTTTCACAACATATGGTCCTTTAAATATTAATAATCTTGTTTGAATGAGAAACTTATACATAGCTGAAGAAAATAATCTCAAAAGAGAGTGTATATTGCTGTAACACTGCAAATTATTTATGCAGCATTGCTTGGGCACACTTATTGATCCAACCAACTGCTACTTTGGGTTCAACAAAACCACAGCAACAGCTCTGAGAAGTTGGAGATATTTTGGTTCTACCTGAATCTGGTCAAGCTTGGTGGCACCCCAGCTAATGCAGAGGTATTAAACCAGGCAACACAACTGATTCTCTGGATTTGCATTCTATTTGAAAAAAAAAGGAAAATTAGAAACTTCAAAAGGAAAATGAAGACTTCTTAGAATATTCAAGTATTAGGCTTTTTAAAGAAACAGAAGAACATACTTATCATGACTTAACTTCAAAATTTGTTATGAATTTTGCTTCTCGGAGTTCCTGAAGTGCCAGTGGCAGAACCCGAAGAAGAATCACTGTGAATTTCCCTTCCACTCTTTCCCCAATCCTCCCTAATTGCCATTTCTGACACATAATACTGGACTACACAAACCACTGCTCTAAACCAGTGTTGCACTGATTCTTAGAAATTCTCTTCCTAGAAATTTCAGCAGACCAGATGCCACTATGTTATAGAAAATGTGTGCTTAGTACCACAGATTTGATTAAAGGAATTTGGTGAATCCTCAGTATCTACAAAATTTTGAAATATATTATTTATGAGATACATAAAACAGACTACATGAAACATTTCTTCATTTAAATAAGAGAAGCTGCTTCTTAGCCATGGGGTAAGAAGTGGGAGGAGAAAGGGGAGAATGGACCCTGCTGTAGCAATCACTGACATACAATAGGGACAAGGCTTTCCTTCCAAACACTGAACATACAGAATTGAAAAATCTCTTTCTCCATGGCAAGTTTCACAGAAAGACAAACCAACTTTATTCCCACCAGATACAAGGGTGTATTTTTAACACATGCAAACAATATGCAGAAATGCCCTCTGAATCTACTACCTGGAAATCAGATAACACCACCAATGTACCTACAGCATAATGATATTCACTGGCATCTCCTCACGTACTTTTGTGTAGGAATTAAGAGGGACTTTTCAGGAGTTCAGACCCATAGAACACAACATAACCAACTGCACATGCTGTGTGTTCCAAACACATTTATGAAATGTTTAAGTTATGTATTTTAGTAGGTTATTAACAGTTGGTGTTGGCAGCAAAAAGCTACACTTCTCTAAAAACATAAATCATGTAAACCTAGCCATAAACATTTTTATGAGTAAGTTTTTTATAAAGCACTGTACTGACATGAGCTAGTCAATCCTTTCCTAAGGGGCAGATTAAGTATTAAAGTACAGCCAAGGTGTGGCATCGTATCAGTTTACCCTTAGTGGCAGTTACACTTACACAAGTGGAGTAAATTCTCTATCAGCTTCATTATGCAAAACCAGAAGCTCGTGACAATGCTGAATTCTACCAAGTGATTCTGAGGGAAGAAATCCCAGTGGACAACTTAGAGCCTGAGCTGTGTAACTACAGAGTAAGTCACTACAGGGAAAAAAAATAAAATAACTATTTTCACACTACGTGATAATGATGAAATCCACAAGGTACGAAGGTAGTGCAAGTGTTCTGTCTTGAGCATTGTGCTTCAGAGAGTATTTCAAATATTTGTCTGACCTAGCTCTGCATTTATCCTTTCTGCATCAACAATCAATAAAAAAAGAGAGGGGAGAGAAAAAGTATCTGGGTACTAATTTCACCTTAGGCAATCAACATTCATATCCAGCATTAATATTCAGGAAATGCCCCAAGTCTCAATCACTAATGATTAAGTATCACCACACCCTGGAATATTTTACTACATATCTGTATTGACATCATGAGATCCAAACTTCAAATGTAATTGCTTGCCATTTTAAAGATCTCCTTGGAATTCAGGGACACTCATCAAATATACAGAAACCTCCCTTCTGTGCCAAGGCAACAAACTGAATTTAAAAAGCTGTAATCTCAACACTTCAGCAAGTTGAGCACATATTAGGACATTTTAAATATAAATAATCATCTTCTAGAAGACTGAATTGAGAAAATTTAAACCTTAGACTAAGAGTGACCCCTTATATTTAATGAGAAATAATGCTTTATCATTTCACCTCACAGTGTCATACATCTGCTACACAACTTTCCAGAACATTTACAGCTGCACTCCTGAGCTTAGACAAGCCAGCTCTTGGTGAACATTCAGCACATGGAAAGGGCTCTGGGAATCAAAACCACCCTGGACACCCAGTAGGGCACAAGAGTTGCCTGTTCCAACGAAGCAGAGATTGTGATGTTTAAATGTTTACCATCTTTTGCAGCATCATTATTTTTAAAGACACTGATGAAAAATCTGAAATAAGTCATGTGTTTACTTTCATTTTCCAAAAAGGATGTTTATTTTTGTGACAAAGATGTTCTCTCCAAAGTAATTGGGTGTCCTATTTTGCTGAAAGACGGACAAAAAGAGAAAAACAACAAGCAAACTGTGAATATTATCAAATTAGATGACACATTTGCTTGAAAATCTGAAGGCACTGAAGCCATATTGAGCATCTCTGCATATACAACTGCTTACAAAGGGTTAATGTACAATATGTACAAGTTGTCACAGATAACTATAGTTAGAGTTCAATAAATCGGTGGAAGGATTATAGTGCAGTTTTATTACTACCTCCAACACTTTTACTGATGTGCTTATTACTTTTTTTATAGCGTACTGCTCTTGAGCAACCAGTTTATAATATTTACCCTTTTAAAACAAGATATACAGAGAATACATATATATACAAAACGGCAACTAAGTTTACATGGCAATACTGGTGCAGCAACTAACACATTGCAGATATATATATATATATATATATATATATGTAGTAATTACACACATCTTGCAAGGACAAACCTACTTACAAGCCTAGAGGCAAGAGGCAGCTGCCAAAATCCACGTATTTTATGTGTTACAAAAAAAGCATGAACTAGGACTGGTCTTTTTCTCTTAGAAGATGAGGATAAAAATACCACCACTACAAACAGTTTTTGTGTACACATCACACACGCAGACACACACACAGACTATTTTTCTATCTCTAAATTACCTCTATTAGCTGCAGTACGTCAAAAGAAATTTTAGTCCAACACAAATAAACCTTAGAAGATGTGGTAAAAATACTACATAACACTGGGATGTTTTTTCATTGTGTTTTAACCATTTGCAAGTATAGTTCTTTTGAATGCCTTCCTTAATTCAATCTATCCTTAAACCTGGAACGATCTAGATTGTTTCTAGTCCTCACATTAAAAGCAACAACCAGCTGACTCAAATTCACTGCAACTGCAATTGGAGAATAATTCACCACCCCTCATACACACAGCAGGCACTCCTTTGGGTCTGTGATGCAGATGAGCATATAAACTAATTCAAAATGTGTATGTTCTTTTAGTAACAGCTCCAAGCACCACACTACCTGTAAAACACCCTCCCCTCTGCGGAAGCAGGAGAGCAGGAAGTCTCCTTGCAAGGATAAGCCGTGGATTTGCACACTGAGCGAGCCTTCATTTTTTGTGTTTATCTGCATTGCACAGCAAATGCCTCCCGTATCACCCTGCTTAGTTTTGTTCATTTAATCCCGAATGGTGCCACAACACCCATGTGGAGATGCAGTGTGTACACACAAGCTGAGCACAAAGCACGTAAAAAAGCCTCGCTGGAGCATGTCCAACACGTGGACACGGAGGGTGTAATCCACAACACATCCTACTTCGAGTATAAATTGACACATCCCCACTTCTGACACATTTGCAGCACATCCCTTTTTTACTACTCTCTCTCAGAAATGGAAGAAGCATCTTTCTAAGATCACCATCTTAAGAAAAAAAAAAAAAAAAGAGTGGGAAGGAAAGGAGTGAACTGTGACCGGGACCAACAGTCCTCCAAAGCAGAACTTGTGGGATAGCCTCAATCTCTGATAGTTCTTAATGGTACACAACTGGGTAATTCCAGGCAGACTGTGACTGAGGAAAGTGAGTGTTCACAGTGTCAGAACCTGCTTTAAAAAAACCCATATCAGAATTACAAACTGCTTTTTAGGAGCTAGTTAAATGACTGAAAATCACCTTTTTGTAAAAGCAGTCATTGGCAATGGTGTCCTAAATTAAAAAGAACTCAAATTATGGCAATCTTAACTCAGATACTTTCTAACTTCAGTGTATCCTCAATACTGTTGCTTTGGTCAGTCTACACGAAACACATCTTTTTCCTTTTGAACAGAAATGAAGCTATCATAGAAACTTAACAATCTAAAACCAGAATCATTTTTCCAAATCAGCTTTCACTTCCATTATGATGTCCTTTGCTGTGGTAGTTCATTTGCTTCGCAGATCACATTTCGCACAGGAGACAGAATACAAAAATAAGTTCTATTTATTGCTTTATAAGCATCACAGCATTATCAAGTAATAAAGGACATACAAACAATCTTTCATACTTCTAGTTTGGAAAGCCTTGCAGGTGATAAATATTTTAATGAAACCCAACACACGGCAGGTGCATCTGCATGAAATAAATAAATAGTGCTGGCTATGTATCAGCAAACACACAAAGAAAAATTTTCCCAAACCCTCCAGCTAATCTGCAGCCCAACTAGAAACATGGGAAGTCAATACAGGTCAGATAAATAAATACATATACTAAACTAACTCCTTCACTCTTGGGACTAAATCCTGCCCTCTGCTCTAGGAAGCATAAACATAATTGTGCATCACTCACTGAAAGGAAAAAAATAGTCTTTATTTAATAATCTTACGATTGCTTGATTAGTGTTTGGAAAATAAAAAGCACTACTTAAGTGCTAAATATTATTAGCTTTTTCAGAACATCAGCTCCAAACTCGCCACTCCCCACTTCCTTCTCTCGTAACTCTCTTCATTCATGTCATCAGAAGGCATCTTATTTTCAGCAACAACTACTCACTTTTTTTTTTTTTTAAATGCTGCTGGATGTGCAGAACTACTGTTGAGGTTGCTTGGCAACTAGTGAGACATATCAGAAGCAGAGATAAGGTCCAGAATGAATGGAATTAAAGAGAACTATATTTGGTTTCATTAGGAGATACTAATGCACTCAAACTATACCCAGTTGAATCACCCACACTAAGGTGAAATTCTGCTATTTCTTTCAAAGCACAGACATCCATAATCACAGAGAAGCAATAAATCCAGTCAGCCACCTCCTCAGGCACATTCACATCTCCTTCTACAGAACAGACTTCAGACCCACAGCTTTTACCTGGGCCAGCAGTTTGGTACAGCATGGAACAGTCAGGTAACACATATCAATAGTAAGTATTTTGAAAAATTTTAGGCCAGAGAGGATAGCTGAATACTTCAGTCTGCCTTTCAGTGTACCATAAGCCACTTTGCTTCTCCACATACTTCAGTATTGAGATGAAATTTCAAATAAAACAATTATTTCTGAAGGTCACAGTCTGAAATGAGACAAGACTGAGCACCCAGGACTCCTGCAAGGACAGAGAACTGCTTATGAAAAGTCTGCCCTAATAATCCAAGGAGGTCAAGAAAGCCTTGTGCAGGAGAAAATGGAAACAAGCCTAGCAGTTCCTAATGAAAGAGTTTCTTTCTTATCTCAAGCTCTTCAACTAACTTTATCTCCATCACGTGAGTAAGAACCAACCAGTCTGGCACAGACGAAGATCTTCTAACATCACCTCAGACCCTGCCCAATCTTTGGCGCTGCAGGAGGAAACAAAAACAGTGACAAAACAAGTAGCAAATTACGTTATGGGGAAAAAAAACCAAAACCAAAAGTTAACCCCCATGCTTCCCCACCTCTCTGATGCCTCTGGGCAGACACGGGGCTGAAAGGTTGCAAGGCTTCAAACACCAACACAGAATTGCAAATATCCTAACAACGTTCAGGGTACGAAAAGGAAGAATTTGCAGCACGTGCATCAGACTTTGTGCTTCCCAAGGCCACAGTGGGCACCCCAGGCACACACACCTGCATCAGGAAAGCTGAATACTCAGAAGAAATATGGTTTAAAAATAAAACTTGTACCTCTCTAAGATTGCTTGAAGCTTCCTTGTCCCGATCAAACTATTTCAATTAAAGTATCTCTAATGCTAAGGACGTCAGTCTCATGCCTGCCCTTGTTTTTAGGTCTCATTCTCACACAGCACCACCTCTACATGGCCATGAAATCACATCTGGACACCCCTCTTCTGAACCCAGGACTACTCCTGTGGCCTTCCTTTTAAGTTCTTCCCAGTAACTGCACATCCTTTTGTCCATTACTCATTGAAAATATCCCTATTCTATTTCTAAAGCAATATCACAGAATCACACAGAGACGATCCTGATATTTGCCCTTCTAACAGATACTAAACTTCCTTTTCTGTTTACAGCATTATACAGGATGGAAGCACACTTCTTTGGTAAGAAATGAAACATATATAATATTTCTACTTTCTCTACACAACTATGTATAATTTTACCTTTTGCATTGAGTAAAAAAAAATCTATCTCCAAACAATAGTATTAAAAATTAAGTGGAAAAAATTGTACTGCTTTCTCATTATCTGAAATTATCAGAATGGGACCTATGAATTTCAATTAAGAAAACAGAGGTCTTGGTTGATTCCAGTTAATCCTACAGAAAAGCACATTTTTAAAATTTATTCAGTATGAATAAAACTGTGAGGAAAAAAGCCAGACATTATGCTGCCTACATGATTTCAAAGTGTTTTTTCCAACTCCCTACGATTGCACAGAATACAGAATGCAGAAATGTTTTACTAAACTCAGTCTTTTTTACTCGTTTCTTGCTCCTTATTTTACAGTGTCAAAAAGATCCTGAGGTAACAGAATGCTCTGAAGTTCTTCGGTGATAAACATAAGGAAAGTAAACATATGATTGCATAAGATGCAATTACATAAAGTGAAGACTGTCCAATTAAGTGAAAGCAAAACAGAGGCAGCACGAAGCATCCCAAGTTCCCAAGAGTTTGGGGAAATGAAGAGTCCAGTGACACAGTTCCAGTTCAAAAAACGAGCAGGGAAAAATGGTTACATTTCAGATTTTTAAATGTCCTGTGTGTAAGTTACAGAACATATTTTTATCTACAATGTTCAGCATAAGTAGAGCGTGTTCCTATGAGTAACTACTTTGAAACAACTTTAATCATTTAGACATACCAAAAGTAAAAGGTTGCATCCAATTTCCAGGCTGCTATTTTAGTGTGCTTCAAAATCCAGAACTGAAAATCCAGTCATTTCCCACAACATAGAAATTTAACAATAAAAAAACACCACACAAACCCATTAAAGCAAATCTTCCAGAAAGTTGTATAACATGCTTGCTTGCAAAAGACATTGAGACAAAGTACTAGGAAACTTAATTTTTTTAACTGACACTGAGCTCTGCAACTGCTTGGTCAAATATTTGAAAGTGTAGAAAGTGCTGCTCTGGACTTAGGGCTTGTGTAGCAGATTGGGCCTGGCTGTTCCCAGCTCACCTGAGAACTCCAGGTACCTAACTGAGCCCTTCCCCTTTCAGTTTTCTCTCTCATTTAAAGAAAAAATAATTTTCCTAGGTTTTGCATTGTGCTTATTTTTTTTCCCATGAATAATGCAGTGGTGTGACTACAGACACATTCCAGAAAACGAAAAAGACCTAAAGGTATTCAATAAAATCATTTCAGTAAGTGGCTATGTCCTTATGATTACTATCTCCTACTACTTACTAAAAAAAAAGTTATTACAACTGTAGGTTTTCATATTTATCTTAAATGGTCTTAACCTGCTAAAAGCAACACAAAATACGTGAAGCTATGCCAATCACTGTTATGCAAATAAATTACAATTCATGAAACCAACTAGTTTAATTTTTCCATAGTAATGCCACATTAAACCAAATTTACCTAGCCTATTTTAATTTAAATTATCAGGGTTAAAACAGGCATTACACATAGTTTTCTGAACTTACCGTGCTAAGCGTCCCACTACACATTTTTATCTGTATTTAAAAAAAAAAAATCACGCCAGATACAAGCAAGGCACCCTCCGTTACTACAAACTTAAGGAAGAAACTTACCTCACAAACACCCATTTCCTTGCAACCCTTTCTAATTAATACGAACGTTTCTATTATACAGATAATTGTACTGTCAAAACAGAATAAAAACGTCTTAACTTGAAGGAAACCAAAGCGTTTCTACGCACGCAGACCTCCAGACAAGAAGGGAGTATTTAAATCACCGTGATGAAGAAGCAGCAGTAAATCCCTCAGCAAGCTGTGGAGGTGCCATTCAAGGCTAAATGCAACATCTCCTGGGACTACAGCAAACCTCAGAAGGAAACCCTGCACACCTCTGCCTTGCTCCATTAGCTCACCCACCGCTCCTGGGAGGCTGCAAGGGTGCAGCTGGGACACAGAATTATTTTCTAGTGCCTTAACTAAAAAGGGAAGCGAACACAATGAGTTATTCAATAGCCCTGTGGAGAATACAGCCAGCAACAGGTAGCTCGGAGAGAAGGTCGGCTTTCCTGGACTTTTAGAATAGCAACACCTTAAAACAAAACATCTCGTTAAGATATTCTACTACTACACTTTTCAGAAAGTGGGTAATTTTATCTCTTAGCTGTCAAAACCACCCCTCAGTATATTGCTAAGTAAGCAAGCTCAGCTGTAAACAAATAATTCTAATTAACTGCACGTTTACTTTAGAGTACAGTTGCAGAAATAACTATTAAAAGCTGGTGCAGCTACACTTTCACCGGATCCTAGAAATTGGATTTACTATTAACTCAAGGTTCAACTGTCAAAGTAAAATGTAGGGCATGTTATTTTTGACATCAAGATTCAAGTTACACTAAAAAATAACCCTCATCAGTGGAAATTCCTTCATTTCAACTTGAGAGCTTTGAATGACCAAGATTAAGATGAGCAATTTCTGTATCTCAGCTCTTCACCAGAGATGGGACCTGGGCAACCCTAATACACAAACGTATGATATATCTAAAAATAAAGATAGAGATAAATTTGCCTGCTGGATTATACTTCAAAGCCTTAGCTCTGCCTGCCTTGATCCAGGAGACGCTGGGGAAGGATGTTCACAAAACTGGAACAAGAGTAGTGTTTTCACTTTTTAAAAAAATGCCTCGAAACCCCCCAAACCTGCTCCCCCAGCCCAAGAGAACACCACAGGAGCCCAGCAACCTTAGAAACAGGAACAAGAAATCACACTCATATCTAGATTGTTAGAAGGAGCAGGGAAAGGCACAGCTTTTATTAATAATAAATTTTATCTTATGGGACAAAACCACAAGGTTTTAACATAGTGAAATAGAAAAAAAATTTCCCAGCTGGAATGACTGGCAAGAGATAAAATGTAGCTACATCATGAAGGGGAATCTTCAGGGATTGCAATAATGTGAGGGATAGTTTTAATATCAAAAAGGTAACTTCAGCAAGTTTAAGATGATAAGCAGCACTCTGTTCATATATAAACTGATTCAAGCGTCCATCTGGATAAATTAGTAAAAACACTTTTAACTGGGAAAATCAGAGTACTGCCCAGTCTGCCCATCCAAAATATATGGAAAATAAGAAATACAGTGAGATACTACAGAAGAAAATCCTTCACATAGTACTGATTCTGTAGCACTGGCTAGAGAAAATGTAATCACTCTGCACCATCTAATTACTAAGAAGAGTTGGTGAAAGCCTGAAAAACACAGTGAAATTTTTCAGAAAGGACACTGAAGTGTGGAATATAAACATACATTTAATATTCTTCATAGAGAGCTATATTTTTGAAGTTATCTAAAGTTTTTTTGCAGTATTTAATATAGGTTGCGATTTATTAAATAGCAAGTTAAATAGAACATGATACATTGGTTTATACTTCTAGATAAGAAAATGGAGAAAAATACACCACTTCCACTTTAACTCATGAACGTGGAGACTAAAAATATATCAAAAAAAAAACAACTGGAGTGAACTGAGGAAGAGTAAGACTTTTTTTAGCTGTTTTCTCTCAGTCTCACTCTATCTCAGATACTGCTGTACGACCAAACTTGAAGAACGGTTGCTGTTGCTGAAATTAATTTCCAGAAATGAAAATCAGGCTGAGTAGAAGAGAGACCAAAATTAGTGCTTCAACGAGAAAAAGCAAGGAGAGTTTATGCAGATCTACACCAGCCACAACACATACTGACTTTGTCCAGGTAGCAGGAAAAGCAGAAGAAGGAAGACAAAGGGCAGGATGATGCAAAACTATTTATTTAGGGGTCAGTGTTGTATCAGGGAGAAAAATAAGGAGCAGAGGAAACAGGAGACACTTGGAAAGCCACAGGTCCCACAGAGGAGCTGCAGATGCTGCAGGGGACTAGGAGGGACTTGCAGAAAAGATTTGGGAGACAGAACAAATTACAGAAACCAAACTTCACTCACTCAGCTACCCACTGAACAGTTTATTTTCTGTTTTGGGAAAGTAAAATGAAATCTGTACGTTTGTTTCATTTTACCAAAACTAATGGGTAAAATCCCACATCCACCATCAAAAGTCAAAACCCTCACAGACCCATTCACAATGTTTTCCACATAGTTAAGTCTTAAGCTCTCTTCTGTCTCTCTCTTTTGCTTCTCAGATTACATCACTCGTGCTTATTCCGCTATTCATAGTTATTGCTCTCCAAGCTCTCTACAACTATAAAGCTTTCTCCTAGGTTGATAGCTGCATACTTAAAAAGCTTTTGTGAAATTTAAACCTCAAAACAAATAGAACTCCTGCCATATTTTTGGCCAGTGCCTTTACATGCCAAATCATGTCTGCAACATATGCAAATTTAGCTTAAGGGATGAGTTTACTACTGGGGTTTTTTTTGTTGTCGGTTTTCTTTTTTTAAATCAGAAAACTGAACTGTTTAACTGGAAGCACAAGTGACAAGTTGCAAGCCAGGAACAGTAATTCAGAGGACAGAGAGCTCTCAACATGTAACAACATAAAACTGGTAGTTTAAATAGTGCTTTGCTAGGACAATTCAGCATTTCCCAACCAGTAAATGCAGGTAAGATATAAGTTCTGCAACAAGCAACACCACGTTTCCCATGAATATGAAGAAATTATGTTCAATTCACACTTTGCTTGTTTTACATATGTGAAAACAAAGCCTAATGTAAAAATGAAAGTCAATGCTTTCCCTCAACACTGTGCTGTCATCTCCCCTCTGATGGTTAACCTACCACGAGCATCTAAAACTAGACAAAACTAACCAGCTTTTCAAACTTTTGGATTCCTTCATGCATTGCTTTTCTGTAATATTTCAGGAACATAAATAACACCATTTTTCACCCTGAAAAAAAATTCACTTCACTCGCACGTGGAAATATTTTCGCAGCTTGATTTCAGAAAGCAAGACCTAAAACTGACTGAAACACAAATCCCACTCCCTCTCTGCCCACATCTCCACTTTATGTTCTACATAAATTCTACATAAATACAAATTTTGATCAGACACCATAACCAGTTGTTCAGCTGGAATTGAACAGATGTGTACACACAAATTTTCCAGCACCTCACTGGTCTCCTGGAACATGAGCTGAGGGGAAAAAAAAAGGGTTCTGCCTCAAACCTGCAGAAGCCTCTCAACAGACACTGGGATGCAAAGAAAGAAAGGAAAGGGGTGAGGGGAATCACCCATCCCAAGCCTCCCCTCCTCCAATTTTCAATGTTACTCAAACACCAGGAAAAAATTATTTTTGTTGCCAGTCAAGTAAAACACAATAAAGTCTGTTTGTGTCTTGGCAAGGAACTGAAGCGACCATTCTAGAAACATGGGATTGGTACACAAATGTAAAGGAACTATAAAAACAGAGCAATCACATTTGTGTATACAAGCTAATATTAGCCATTAGGAGGGAACTCATTATTTTAGAAGACTTAGTTATAAATATTATACTTTTCCCTCACTCATAACATTAACTTCCCTTCCATAAAATCACATGCCTAGAAAGGCCAAAGTTAGAAAAAAACCCCACAGTATCAGACAACTGAAGAGTAAAGTTACCAAGCCAGAAGTCATTTCACTTACAAGAGACTGACACCGACCAAAGTGATTAGATAGTATTATTTACATGTTTATGTGAAATAATGGTGGTGGTGCATGTACTAGGAAAAGATTAGAAACCATCAATGACTACCTTTCCTTCCTCCCAAACTACTAAATTTAGGTAAGAAAAGAGAAAATGGTTGAAATCTATAAGAGGGTGACTTGGCTTTCTTAACTTTCCCACTAAGAGAAAATAATTTTTAAAAGTACAAGAGGAATGCAAATGTATTTGTCATCTAAGTCTTGAAAATTCAGCTATTCAACTCTGCTTATGCCATCAATATTACCAGATTTAATAAATATACAAATTTCCTATTTAAGGACGTGTCAACATTATACAACATCATTTGAGAAATTAAGGCTGAAAAGTATTACCTAAAATTCCTCAAGACTTCCTGAATCCTAGATATTATCCAAACTTAATAATCACAAAGGCACATTCCCCTTATTTGTCAATCTTTGTAGTGGATTTCGTAAGTCACATTTCAACCATTTATTTCTATTTAAATATTTCTGCTTGTCCCAGTTTTTCCCATGACACTCCAAAATTGTCTCTTGCCTGTGCCAATTCCCCGCTTTCTAAAATTGTGCATGACAATGACCCTCTCCTTAGAGTCTGTCAGCCAAAGCCACAGTGATCACAGAGGGGAAAGACGACTTAAAAAAAATCAAAAGTAAGTGAAAGGCCATCATCTCAGAAGCAAAGAACCTCAGCCTCTACACAACACAAGAAGGAGTTGTTTTTCTTTTCCTCTTCAACCTGAGTTACACATTTAATTCTTCCAACTACATTCCTTACTCCTGCTGTCCTCCCTTTCCCATTTTTCATCCTCTCCAGTTCATAAAGATTGCCATCTAAACTTCTGCACAGTCAAAAAGAGAAAGTTTTGGCTCCACTTTATCAGTGGATGCTCACAAAATACTGTTTGCAGCAGCAGAGACCTACTCCTCTGGAACAGCCTCATGAAAAGACAGTTGAAGTGTTGAGGAGGGAGGAAAGGAAAGGAAGGGAAGTCACAGGCTTCCTGCTATTAAAAGCCAAATTTAAACCCTTTCTACATCAAAAGGGCCTCTGTTGTTGGCAGTAATGCAAAGAGTAGAAGATTTGGTTGACATGGCTTCTTCATCATGCTTAAAAGGCAGCTCTTCCACGTTAAAGATGAGGAGCATGGAAGAATACTGTGGGGAAGCCACGCTCCCATTATTTCTGGAATTGCTGCAGGAAGATGTCAGATGATGGCACGGCCACCTGAAGCCATTCCGCAAGAGCTGGAAGTGGGCTAAGCCCTCCCAAAAAACTCCATCCAGAAAAACCTGTGCTGCAGAGCATGCCTTGCTTCTCCAATACTCTACTCTGCTTACCAATGCCACAGCACTCGTACATCCCACACACCTCCTTCACAACAGCAACAGGAAAAAAAAAGAAATGTATTTCTGTCTCTAATTCAACTACAGATTATAAAAGGAACATTGGAAAAAAAAAGTCTTTACTGTAGTTAACTTGCCTAGAACTTTAACCACCTTCACATTTATCTTAGCTTTAACTATTCAGCACATTAATTACCTGGAGCACTTGATTCCATACACTTGATTCCTCAAATAATTAATTAGCTAAAGGGATTGAGGATTGGAGTCCCAGAGGAAATTCTAGTTTTGTAGAACTACACAGATTTCACCTTGTTAAATGCTACAACAATTCACCTAAAGGCACACGACAACTGTCCCTTCATCTAGTTAGGAGCAGAATCCTAAAACCAAACCAAATAAAATCCCCTCACACTCACTGAAGTAGGCCAGCATTTTTAGCACTGGATATCCTGTTTAGTCACCAGAAAGAAGAGTAACACTAAATAAAAACTTTTGATTCCCTCATTTATAACACTAGACATTTTTCCTAACAGGTATCATCTTTCTGTTTCAAACATCCATTGTCACAGGGCAACCAAACCTAAGGCAAACAATTTTTAGACAGGACTTTAAACCGGATTTCTTTCAAGGCACAAGAATAAGCTGCACCAACAGAAATAACTCAAAACCAGTTATGTACAAGTACACTAAAATTAAAGAAAAGTCTCCTTCAGCAGATTATTGTTTTCACCACCTCTCTCCTGCTATTCATCACATCAGCTGTTGTGTTGTATGCAAACATGTTTATTTTCCAGAGCAACTGATCAGGACATGAAGACAAGTAATGCTTTGCTCTTCCAACCCTTCAAGAAAAACTCAACACTATCACTCTCATTAGCTGAATCCCACTTCATTTTTCCATAAGGTAAGCAGGGCAGAAAGGGAATGAATAAGGCAAAAAGGGTAACAGGGAAAGCAGGACAACACAGGGAGCAGTTAGTTTTTTGGAAGAAAACACAAATTACTTAAGGACATATGTGTAATTTGCAAGAATTTCAAAACACCGAAAACCAGCCTCCTCGCCGTGGTAAAGTGTATGTTCTTGTACACTTTAAATATACTACTTCTTTATTTGATTTTTGTGCACCTCAGTGTTCCAATACTGACCCACAAAAGGACAAGCACAAGGGACAAAATGCCCTAGGTGTACAATCCATGGCTCCTGAGCCTCGAGCAGCTTCCCTGCAATTCCCGCGTGGCTCCCGCACCGGGATATGCTCCGTGATTGGCAGCAGGGCTGTGCTGGCACAGGGCTGCTCCGTAATCCAAATCCCTTGCTATGAGAAGGCAGAAGCCAGCAGAGCCTCCTGAGGCCAAATTTGCCATGTTGCCCTGGATTCCAGCTGCAGGCTCAGCTCTGCCCAAACCTACAATGCAGAGTGAGACACTCGAGGAACGCGCTGGTGCTGCAAATCCCAGTGTGTCCCTGTTATCCCAGTCCCTTGCCAGCTCTGCACAGGTCTCTGACTCCCAGTCCCACACAAATTTGGGTACGCAGCTTGCAGGGTTGAGGTTATCTACCCACAGGATATATTATTCATTACACAGCATCGTTATCCCTCTAAGAGCATCCATGTGCTCAGAAAATGCAGAAGAACTGTGTTGATAAAGTGGATTGATACTTTCAAAGGTACCAGGGATACTCCACTTCCACTTTCATTTATGAACTTTTTACTTAGCACCCAAAATTGAAAGCTGCTACATCCAAGTCAACTCACATAAGTCTTTCAAGAGGTCTCTAAGAGAAGCCAATATCACAGACACAACTCAGCAGTAACAGGATGCAGGACTAGGCACTTATGAAAAAGTTATTTTGGAAAAAGAAAATACTCCATATAAAGAGGAGTTAAAACCACGTAGCCCATAATGTAATGTATTATGAATCAGTCTGAACTTTCATCCAAAAGACTGTGTACCTTATCCTGAACTATCATGTGGTGATCAGGAAGAAGTACTGTCCAGGCTCCTCGGCTAAACTTTTAGCTCAAACATTCTTACTAAAGATTTAACTACTGGAAGATTAATAAAAGCTTAATCTTCCCAAAAAGGCAGAATTCACAAAATAGCTGATACCACTAAAAGCTAAAGGATGTCAATACAAAACTGTTATGCTTGAAAACAAGCAAGACAAAACCAGTAATATAACCTAAAAAATAAAAAAATTAAACACAGAGAATAAGCTTTGAAATTTCAACACTTTGATTGAATTAGAATTAATTTAGCAGATTTTGGTATACACACACAGATAGTTGCAAGCATAAATTAACAGGCAGAAGAAATCTCTTCCTACTCTCTCGCAAAGTTAGTCGAAAAGTTAGCAAACACAAATCTTTCTCAGATGAAGAACAAGATATTCATTTTCCCTATCTTAATGCCATTCCCCTCCTCACAACTGCCAAATAACTGAACAGATATTAAGTGTAAAAAATAAAAGCTTTTAGAAACATAATTTAACACAAACATCTGGACAAGCAATCACAACAGCATCTCCAAAATTCACAGTATGATTTCATTCTGTGAGGAGACAAAAAAATAAAGTCTTACTTGCTCTAAATAAAGAAAATTGCACTCATTTTGTACACTGACACAAGGCATGTTTACAGCAATATGAATCAATGTGCTATAGCTGAGGTAAATCAGTGTCAGCCATGTTGTGAAACAAACTGCAGTTAACAAACCTACAAAACTCAAGACTTAATCAAATCAGCTCTGCCTTGATATAAATAATTTTATACTGCTAGATCTTACTTAGGACTGGTGCCTGACTTCTTCAGGTTGATGTCTATGAATCTCATCTAAAAATACACATCCAAATTCTAGAGACAGTGAAAGAGCAGCAAGAAGAAAACACACATGACATAAACCAAGAGCACTGGCTGCGGCACACAGGCAGAAGGTACGTTGTGAAGTGAAAAAGCAAATGCACTTACTCAGCATTGAATCCATTCACGTGCAAGATCCTCATCTGCTTGACTATTGTGCTTTTACCGGATTCACCAGCACCTAGAAAATGAAAGTAAATCAATTTCAGAAGGAAGCATGAGTGATTAAGGGACACACTAGAATTTTTTCTTCAGGGTAAAATCGAGAAAGTTGGGTTTCTCAGTGCAAGAGCGAAAAGTGAAAGAAATAATTGCCACTGGAAACTTCAGTTGTAGCTAAAAATAAATGCCCAGGCTCAAGTCATGTGTCAGATCTGAATCTTGGATCATTTCACTGTCCGTTTTTCCAGTGACAACGTTAAAAGCAGACTGCAGTATTTGGAAAGAAAATGGACAACTTCAACATTTTACAGAGAAGACAAGAGGGAATGTCACAACCTGGTTGCCTTGTCACTACCATCTGACAGAGGGACTGACTGAAGTCCCTATTAAATCGAAGAATTTTTGTTAGATCCTTAAAGTATTTTAAGTTTGGCTGCAATTCATCATCACCCAGTCAAAGACTGTAACATAAATCACAAGAAATAAATACTCACATTTGAAAAAGGAAGGCATCCCTTTAAGCCTCCACCCACAAACCTACGAAAACCTCCTTCTCTTATTTGTATCTTGTAAGCAACCTCCCACCTTCCCTGCATGTTCCAAAAATCAATCCTACACACGACGAGACGCAAAGACCACCTTTTGTGGCTGCCTGCTCCAAAGAGCCCCCCCGGCAGCTCTCCCCTGCTGCCCCCCCATACCTGCAGTGTAAAAACCCCACTCCACTTTACTCCAGTTTCCATAAGTAGATGGATGCTATTTCTGCTGTGCTGCTCGGATGCCAGTGCACAGGGCAGCCCATCTGCCTATAGTACCCATTTTTCCATGCACGCTGAACAACTCCAACAGCAGCATTTAATTGAGCTGCTCCACGCTGCCAGATCGGCAGCTTTCTATATAAAGCAAACATATTTTTGCAAGAGTAGTATCATAGCGTGGCAAAATTTAGAAAGATTCCCCTTAGCATCTCCTGGCTACTCGTTTATTCCCCTCCTCAGCCTGTGTCTCACCCACAGGAACCGTACGTCTGTGGCAGAACGGGCAGGGAGGTACAGTTTGTATTTATAGGATGTCAGGCCTCTGCTAGCACACACTGACAGCACAAGCCTCCATTTTGAGCCTCATGTTCAAAACTGTATTTTAGCAGTCACATTTCAAAGTTCATTTTCTCACAAACGCATTCCCCCTCTGCCTTCTCCCTTCCTTTTCTTCTCCCTCATGAATTCCCGAAAGTCCTGCTCTGCTCTCCATAAAACCTGCTTGCATGTTTTGCCACTTTTAATACCAGAGGTTTACTCCTTTTTCCTCTCCTTGCTCCCTGATGTTTTGTAAGCATTTAGAGAGCAGTTTCTATCTACAACTCTTTATGCAAGTGCCACTTCTCCCCCAAACTACTATTTTATAACATCCACCCTCTGTCTCTTCAGGCAGACTGCACCATGGAACAAACACAGGTGGCAAAACTAATCAAGAATTTGTGTCTTGGGTTAAGATAGAGAGACTGGATCCTCTTCACAACTAAGAATTATTCAGGAAGGCAGTATCTGCCATAGTCATGTGTCCATTTAAAAATTATTAACAACTAAATTTCAGCTGTAACTCTAAATCACATCTTATATTTATAAGCATTAGGAGCCAAAATCTTTACTTCACTTGGGCCAAGAATGGGGCTGGACAGTTTTGCATTTGCTATTAACACATACGGTTTGGTATTGACACACCTGGGTTCTCTGGATCAGCTACAACACCAGTGAACCAAAATGAAGCACTACGTCCACGTTTCTCCATAGGTCCAGTTCTTTATTTGGCTGCTTGTTGAGGCCATATTCTTACCAACAATTACACACACGTTTAGCTTCACCACCAAGGAGAGTTCCATTAATTTCAGCGAGACTGCTCGTGGCAGCGGGGCAAGCACGTGTACAGCTACGGGGCCTACGAGCAGCAGCATAAACCCACTAGAATATTCAGCAGCTCTTCTTTGTTGTTATTTGAATATGATTTGAAAAGATTAAGAACACTTTTAAAGTGCCTGGCTTCTTATTTCACGTGCCTTATAAAGGAAACCTAACATAATAATAGAGAGGTGAGCTTTTATATTTTTTACCATTGATCTGTGTTACAGACTATCCACAATTCAAGGCAGAAACTGTAACAGCTGAACTATCACCTTAAAACACACACAGAGATGACCTTACTGCCATCGCTAAACACATGCACATTTTTATTTACAAGTATCTAAACTATTTTTCAGTCACCAAAACTAAAGGAAACAGAAGGAAAACCCAGGCAAGCCCATCATGTTTCTGTTTGCTGAAATTGTGCCTCTTACGAAAGCAACCCGTCTGATGACAAATGGTTTCTACGTATCTACGTAATGTTCAGCCTGAAATCTGGAAGTCCAAGACATTTCTCAAGAGCTGAAATCCAAATTATCCTGTTAAAAGATTTCTGCTGAAGCCCTGGCAGGCTCCTCAGTGCTGCAGGTGCTGCTGTAGTCCCAGTCACTCTCGATTTATGTTAAGTCTCTTTCTTCAAATAAGTATTTGAAAGATTTTAGTGGTGATAGCACACTCTCAAATTCACAGCCTCCAAAATTTATTTTTTGTTTCCCTTCAGTTAGGGTTTTTTCCCCCCAAAACTGAGTCAGCTCGGCGAGGCCTAGCCTGTGCTCCACGCTACAGCCCTGCAGAACGTGCACAGGCGGTCCCTCGGCGTGACCAAAACAACCCACGGCTCGTAACTGCATCTGATCTTAAAACACTACTTCAAAATACTATGAAATAACGAGTCTAACAAGCCTTTGCTTGCTCTCTCCGATAGCGATTTTTGGACCTTTCCCTTCCTTGACAGTCACAACCCGTATTTATAACTGTATCTCCTGAAAAACACGAGCAGGTACCCCCTACGAGCCGCTGAAACAGCACCTGGAGCCGGGCTGTGCCAGCGCCTCAAGGCGCGGTACCTCAATTCCTGGTGCGACAGCGGAGGGTGCCGAGCCCGCCGGGGCCGGGGCTGTGCCCGTGCCCGTGCC
>VZRJ01008654.1:170171-225902 GCA_013397565.1 Ptilonorhynchus violaceus | reverse complement strand
CCGACTGCTCCCGGCAAAATGCCGATCGTTCTCTGTTGCCAACCGGGCACAGATCGAGCCACGCCCAGCTAAGAGACTGTTAAGCCACAGTGTAGCAGTGCCCCGTCAGGAAACACACACACCTCCGCACGCGCAGCCGCCCCGCTCCCACCTGGACCCGGAAGAGAGAGCGCAGCTCCCGGCCCCACCCCCTGCCAGGATCTCGGCCGGGCTCCCCAGGCATCGCGATGCCCCCGAGCCGGGAAGTGGAGGGAGGGGAAAGAAAACATTAATTTTGGGCGCACCGTGGATGTGGGATAACGATCCCCAAGACACCTGTTAATTGCTATTCACCATAAAATCAAGGGCAAGTGATGGGAAAACTAGTCACCCACACTTAGACACACAAACCCTAACAAGCAGGAGGTAGCAAACAGTACTGAAGTTCAGAGATCAGTTTGCTCACTTGTTGGTGTGTAGGAACCACTGAAAGCCGTGGAGAAAGTTAGACAGGAGAAATAGGAAGAGAAGAAATGATGTTAACATGGGTCTCAAGGAAAGAAAAAACTTTGTATGGGATGCTTTTGAGTGTTGTAGGATTGTGTAAGAGATTTTTCATGGTGACAGTGGGAATGTGTGTTACTTATCATGAGATGTTCAAGGGAAGGGCCAAAGCAGGAAGTGTGGATCCATTATGGTGGATCCTGAAGGAACAGGTGTGGTAAATGGATGGTGTAGGAAGAGTAAAAGAACCTGGTCAGAGTCTAAAACAGTTTGTTGGCCACAGATCTTGTGTGCCTGAGTTTTGCACCTGGTCACCATAGCCTGTCCCGCCTTGGTACTAAACAGTCTCTTCCTATTTTCTTTCACCATCTCACTCTCTCTTCTGTGTGCATTTCTGTGGGTCTAAGTGCCAGAAAACAGAAAAGGGACTGAAAGTCATAGGGGACACATATTTGAAGTGCCATCAGCTGGGAGAGAACAGAATGTGTGCTATCTTTCCTAGAGGATTTCAGTTGTCTGTGTGTGTTTGTGTGCACCAGTGCTGTGTGCACAAGCAATCTGGTAATGAACTCAGGCTGGACTGGCTCATGAGCAAGAGATCTGCTCTGGGAGAGACCCATGTTAGAGATGATGACTGGGTAATGGCACAAGTTTTGTGTGAGACCACACTCTATTCTTAAACAGTCATACAGAACTTTGTGAATCAGCATAGGATAAATGTGTGTCATTTGAGGCAAGAGGTTAGCCCTATGAAATAATACAATGCCAAAGCCAGATCCTGCCACTAACAGCCTTTGGTTCTCACACAAACAGCCTCTGTCACATCTCATGGAACTGAAATATGCAGATTCCCTTCACTGACCTGAAAAGAGCTGACAATGGGATCAATGTCTTTACATCTTCTGTCTGCCTGTCCTGGTGGAGGTGAAGGGAAATGACTCTGCGTCCATTTGCAGATGCACTCTATGGGAGCCCCTAGGTTAATGTTTTGAGAGAGTGGTGTTCCTCTGGAGTCAATGCCAGAGCCAATGCTTTCGTCAATGATATGGATGATGGACAATGTGCACTTTATGTCCTTTGTGGGTGACAAATTGGGGATGACAGCACATCATTGATACACTGAAGGGTAGGGTTTCCATTACAAGAACTTTGTAATCCGGAGAAATGAACTGACAGGACCTCAAGAAGTTCAGCAAAGGGGAGTGTGAATTCCTGTCTGTGGCAGAATAACCACAAGCAACAACTTAGGCTGGATTTCAACTGAATAGGAGGGACCTTTGAGAAAACAGAACCCAGTGGTGGACAGCAAGTGGTGAACAGCAAGCTGTAGTATTTAGGGATAACCCTGTATTGTGTTACATTATAAAAAGTGCAGTAAGCATATAAAGGAAAGTATTTATTCCCTCTGTTCAGCAGATTTGAGGCCTCATCTGGAATGTTATGTAAAATTTCAGGCTCTTCAGTGCAAGTGAAATATTGAGAAACTAGAGTGACTCCAGCAGAAGACAGTGATTAGGTTGAGGAGGTTGGCAGAGAACAAGGTTTCAGTTGGGAGAAGATGAATATGTTTAGCCCAGAAGTGAAAATACTAAGAAGGAGTCTAATTTTGGGGGTGTTGTTTGACAGCCATCTGAACATGACCTAGCAGCGTGACCTGGTGGCTCAGAAGGCCAATGGCATCCTGCCCTTTATCAGCAATAGTGTGGCCAGCAGGACCAGGGCAGTGATTGTGTCCCTGTACTCAGCACTGGTGAAACCACACCTTGAGCCCAATTTTGGGCCCCTCAGTACAAGAAGGGCATTGGGGTGCTGGAGCTTGTCCAGAAAAGGGCAATGGAGATGGTGAAGGAGCACAAGTAATGAGGAGTGGCTGAGGGAACTGGGGGTGTTTAGTCTGAGGAAAAGGAGGCATTGGGGTGACCTTATCATCCTCTACAACTGCCTGAAAGGAGAGTGTAGACAGCTGGGAGTTGATCTCTTCTCCCAGGCAACAAGTGACAGGATGAGAGGAAACAGCCTCACGTTGCACCAGGGGAGCATTTAGCTTGCATATTAGGGAAAATGTATTTTCAGAGAGGGGTTGCCAAGCACTGGAACAGGCTGCCTAGGAAGGTGTGGAGTCACTGGCCCGGTGGTGTTTAAAAGAGGTTTAGATGTAGCACTGAGGGACGTGGTTTAATGGTGGTCTTGGCAGTACTGGGCAGACAGTCAGACTTGATGATTTAAAAATGTTTTTGAACTTAAATAATTCTATGATTCTGTGATTCTTATTCCCATCTTAAATTGCCCATTGGAAGGTTACAGAGAAGAAAGAGACAGACTCTGTTCAGATGTGCAGAGTGAAGGGATGAGGAACAATGAGAACAAGTTGCAGCAAGGAAAAATTCTGACTGAACAGTGAAAAAAAAATTTCTTCACCTGAAACCAGGATTGCCCTGGGACAAGGACCGGAGTGTACAATCTAATCACGGAGATTTTCAAAATGAAGGTGTTGCACTGAAGACTTCCAGAGCTGTCATCCAACATAAATTCTTCTGTGATTCTCTAAGGATTCAACAAATAGCATTTCTTAATTTCTGGCATGCTCGTACCATCATTGCACTGAGGGTATATGGCTTTCCTGAGTGCTCAGAAGCACAGTTAGGGGTCTTCCACACAGCCCATGTGCCCTCTGATGGCACTCCTGCTATGCACATAAGGTGCTGGAGAAGACATTTAGACAGCATCAGGAGGCTTGCAGAGTGACAAGAACTGATTGCAAATAGGAAAATGCAGTCTGTAGGTCATCCTTTGAAAATGAAGGAAAACAAAACGTAAGAGGTTACTTAACTCCTGAAACAGTCCCCAGACTCATGTGGGCTTAATATGATTTTTTACTGGGGATCCAGCTATACCTGAAATGTATTTTTATAAAATATTATTGCATTTAAAATAAAATTTAAAAACACTGTCACTGATTCATTTCTGAAGGTAAGCATATATGGTATTCTTGAAGCAGATAAGGGGTCAATCATTCCATGCCCTGAGCTAAAATCAGTTGGAAGCTGTATTGTTGTGGCTGGATAAAAATCTACCTAAGGAAGAGTCACCACATAGGCACAGGACATTAACTTAGTCTCAGCTGTTTCAAGCTTCCAGTCAGCACAAAAGCTGCAAATCGACCTCTTTTTGCAAAACTTGATGAAGGTATAACTCATCTCTTATTCCCCAAGCAGGCACTACAATAACTTGCTGGCAATATCTACATATACTTTTCTTCCCTGTATGCAGAAATTTAGTCTCTCAAGTTGAGGGATGTGAATCAGTTTATAAACGAAATATTTTTGTGACATTTTTGTCATCTTCAATATTTATAGATATTTACTGAAAGTGATATATTGCTACAGGAAAATGAGTCAGGCCTTCTCAGAGAGAAGAGGGTGATGAAAGACTGGGCAAGTAGTCTTTAGGAACTTCTCTTCTATTTGATTGTTTATAAAGCATGTAATTCTTTTATTTAGGTTTCATTGTTTATGGCTACTTGCTGTGCTCCTGAGATACTTTTCGAGTTATAAATTGCTCATTGCAAGTATTTGATATCAAAGATTAGATTTGATTTATACTGGTTAATTTGGAGTGGTCACACGTGGGACACTGCATGTCTCTGTTCCTTTTTATTCTCTAAATTAGAAATGTAGAACAAACACTTGCCATTCACACTGAAGCCTCAGTGTATGTTCTTCAATTTTCACGTATATCTGCCTGACTCCTTTTATGTTGCTGCCAAAAAACTGTTTGTTTAGAATATGCAGAGAAAGCAAGTATGGAGAATATAAGTTAATTTGTACTGGAGTTATGTATTTGCTAGGTATCGACAATTCTGGTGTCCTGGTAAATGGAGATGGAGTTTTGATATTAAACATTATGTGCTGTTCAAGCTTTGGTTGATTCAACAAAAGGTCTTCCAGGCTGCAGAGAATCATTGAAAAAATGTTTGAAAGAGAATGAACTTCATGCTGGAATTTTTAAGAAGCATGATTAGTGAACATCATAGGTTTTGGAATAAGCTTGCAGGAAAACTTCCCCACGCTATTTTATAGCACCACTGTAGTTTGATTTGATAGGACTTGGGGTCAAATGATGACTTTACTGTTAAAGAATGGGAGCTTGAGTTAGGAGATATTTCAGTTGCTACGACAACCATCTCACAACAGTGCAGTACTGCAGAAAAAAATAACTCTTGTTAAATGATGTAATGAAATTAATGATCTTGAGGAAACATGTTTTGTTTTGATGTTTTAAGATGCTATGAGAGCAGGTCATGACATGATAGTAAGGTCGGTCAGCATATTCCTCTATGAGCACCTGTTTTAATTTGTTTGTAACTGTCTTTTTCTGGTAGAAGAACAATGAGGACCTATCTTTTTTTTTACTTCCTCAGACCAGCTGTTTTGAAATGTTGTTGGGTTTTGGAACAAATACTTGAACTTTCTCTGAAATAAGATGTGGTGGGTAAGGAAGATGAAAATATGTTTACCTTCAAAAAAAATCTTAAACTATCTCATTGTTTCTTGTGTTTGCTTTCCTAACTTAGGTAACAAATTTCTTGTTTAAGAACACATTTATATTTTGGTAGAAAAACCTAAACCTAAACCAAACCAAACCAAATAGAAACACTGTTATGTAAATATCTTTCTTTCTTTCTTATATACATCAAGTTGTTCTTAATGAACTGGAAAAGTGGCCTGAATCAGAAAGTTGAAATTCAGTAGTGAAAGAGAAATCAAATGCACAACTACACCAAGAGAATAAGAGGTCACCCAAAAGCACTGTGGAAAAGGATGAGATGTCAGGGCTTTGGATTAGGTTCTACAGAAGATATTGTTGGGAAAAAGTCAGATTTTGTCCTAGAATTTATTGATAGCATAGTCTATGAGACTGAATAGACAATTCTTCTGAGATTTGTAAGGCTGTATTACAGTAACTCCTGAAGTTGTATACCAGGCTTTAAGAAGATACAGACAAATTGGAGAGAGGCGAGAGGAGAGTGTTGGAAGACTTAGAGAAAACATGAGTTCTGAAAAAAGGCTTGAGTTTGATCTAGAAAGAGGAGTGGTTGAACAGGACTTGGTAAATCTTCAGAAGTACAGAAAGGATTGAAGAGGATGATCATCAATCGTCCTTTGTAGCCAAGCAAAGCAGAACAAAAAGTAATTTGTTTAATTTTTTAGGGAGAGAAATATAGGTTAGGTCTTGAAAGCCTTTTCATAATGTTTGCCACCATTGCACATTGTAATTGAAGCAGTCATTAAAACAGGGGTCCTGGGAAAGTGGTGGAGCCTGACTCACTGGATGCCCTCCAGTATGAGCAAACCAGAGGAATATTTGTCAGGGGTGGTTTAGATGTTGTTTGTTCTGCCATGGAGCTTGATCTTCTTATCACTGTGTTACTGTGATAGGAAGATGACTGTGTGCGTTATTTAAACACATCACAACCTTACCAATATAGTATGCCCTTTGAATTCTCCATAACACAAATGTCACAAATGCAGGAAAATCAAAATTGCTAGCAGCAAGTGTAGTTGCCCATTCAAAGTGTTTTCTCATTTGATATTAACCCGTAACAGAGGAACACAAGAAGTCATGATATGTGTAGAAAGCAGCTGGAAAGAGGACAACCATTTGTGGATCAGGAAAAACAGTGAAAAAGAAAGAAAAAATTCCAGCCCAGCTGAAATTTTCAACACCTCCTGGAGTGTCAGGACTGACACGCAGCTTGACCACACAATTTACCTGGATCTGCAGACAAAAAAGTGTGGGTGCAAATGGGGCCTGAAGAGTAGAAATTCAGCAGTTATGAAAAATACTGGGGCCTGAAGAGTAGAAACTCAGGAGTTATGAATAATACTGATGCCTGTCCTTGTTCTCCCCTAAGAAAGGTGTATTTTTCTCATGCTAAGAACTTGACCTGTTCAAATTAGCCCTGCTTGCAAGACAAGGCATTGATTTAATTTAATGCTATAAGCCTCTTGTCTGATGAAGTTAGCTGAAATACTAGCTTGTTTTACTGATTTGTTTTCTTTTACTATCATAATTGTTTTTTCTAAGACATGTTTTTCCTAAGTATTTTATTTCTTCCTCTGTAGACTTCTAAAATACAATTTTTCCTCTTTGTCTCTCCCACTAAATTCCTTGCTCATTTCTAATGTCAGCTACTGTAGGATCCACCTACCAAAGCCCACCTAATTGTTAGTCATCTCCCCACCCCACCATCTGCAGGCCATGCCATTCATGGTATCAAATCCCTGCTCAACATATTTCAGTTACTCATATCTTCCTTTCAAGGTATGGTTTACTTGAATGCAGTGCTTCTTCTTCCCCCTTCCTGGACACCTCTCCTACTTAAATCAATTTTTCTTAACCACAGGCTTCAAAGTTGCAAGGAAAAAGGTTGGTTGGATAAGAGAGATGGTCTAGGAGCATGGTGTGCAACAGTTTTCATCCTTCATTTCTGAGATCCAGGTGTGCCCATATGGTGAGGGCTGAACAGTCCTCCTGTTTGTAGAAACATGGAATCGTAGTATCATTATATTCTGAGTTGGAAGGAAGCCACAGGATCATCAAAGTCCAACTCCTGGCCTTGCACAGGACAGCCCCATGAATCACACCATGTTCATGACAGCATTGTCCAAACACTTCTTGAACTCTGTCAGGCTTGGTGCTGTGACAACTTCCCTGGTAAGTCCAACCCGGCACCCTCTGAGTGATGAACTTTTTCGTTATATCCAGGCATTCCCTCAGGTCTTATTGCTGGCATTAGAGAAAAGAGATCAGTGCCTGCCCCTCCTCTTCCTCCTCATAAGAAAGTTGTAAACTGCAATGAGGTCTCCCTGCAGTCTCCTCCAGGCTGAACAGACCAAGTGACCTCAGCTGCTACTCATACAGCTTCCCCTCAAGGCCCTTCACCATCTTTGTTGCCCTCCTTTGGATGCTCTCTAGTGGCTTAATGTCTTTCCTATATTGTGGCACCCAAAACTGTCTCCAGCACTCGAGGTGAGGCTGGATTGCAGAGCAGGGTGGGACAATGCCCTCCCTTGCCTGGCTGGCGATGCTGTGCCTGATGCACCCCAGGACGTGTTGGGCCCTCCTGGCTGCCAGGGCACTACTGACTCATGTTCAGCTTGCCTTTGACCAGGACCCCCACGTCCCTTCCCACAGGACTGCTCTCCAGCAGCTTTTGAAATAATAGCTTGTGAAATTTAATAATTGCTGGCTGTTATACAAGCTAATGACTGTTTCAGGGCATTATCTCAATTACATATCTCAGATCACAGAATGATAGACTCATAGAATTATTTAGGTTGGAGAAGAACTCTAAGATTTTTGAGTCTAACCATTAACATACTGCTGACAAATCTTCCACTAAACTATGTCACTGAGTCCCACATCTACATGTTTTTTAAGTACCTTCAGGGATAGTGATTTAACACTTTCCTGGACAGCCTGTTCCAACTTGACAACCTTTTGGTGAAGAAATTTTTCCTAATATGTTTGCAGTGAACTGAGAGGCTCAGCAGGGTCTGAAATTTTTAGTCATGTTGGACATTTTTTGGGAGATGCAGTATTGGCTATGAGTTGGTTGGCTAATGGGATGGAAACTGATCATGTGTAGCATTTCAGGGACAGGCGTGATAGGAACAGGATAAAGGGAAACATGACTGTGACCTGAAAACTGCAGCAGGCGAATAATCCAGGATGGGCTGCAGCTTTTTTGATTATGGGGCAGAGTGTGCCACTGTACTGGATGAGTGGACAGTGAGGAGGACTGAGAACTGGCTGAATGGCAGATCCCAGAGGTCTGTCATCAATGACACAGGTTGGAGGCCTGTCACTTATGGCGTCCCACAGGGTTCAATACTGGGCCCAGTGTTGTTTAACTTATTCATCAATGACTTGGATGAGGGACCAGAGGCCTCCTCAGCAATTTCCCTGAGGACACAAAGCTGGGAGGAGTGGCCAATAGCCCAGAGGGCTGTGCAGCCCTTCAGAAGGATCTCGACAGGCTGGAGGGATCAGCAGAGCAAAATCATCTGAATTTCAACAGAGGCAAATGCAGGGTCCTGCATCTGGGGAGGAACAACCTCAGGCATCAGCACAGGCTGAGGGCTGACCTGCTGGGAAGCAGCTCTGTGGAGAAGGACCTGGGGGTCCTGGTGGACAACAAGTTGTCCTTGACCAGCAGTGTGTGCTGGGGGCCAAGAAGGCCAATGGGATCCTGGGGTGCTTTAGAAAGAGCATTGCCAGCAGGTCAAGGGAGGTAATCCTGTCCCTCTACTCAGCCCTGGTGAGGCACATCTGCAGTGCAGTGTTCAGTTCTGGGCTCCTCAGTGCAAGAGAGGCAAGGAACTACTGGAGAGGGTCTAACACAGGGCTAGGAAGATGATGAGGGGACTGCAGGATCTCTCTTATGAGGAAAGTCTGAGGGAGCTGTGTTTGTTCAGCCTGTAGGAGAGACAACTGAGAGGGGACCTTATCAAAGTCTCTGAGGGTAATGTCCCTGAGTCCCAATGTATGTGAGTATCTGAAGAGAGGATGTCAAGAGGATGTGGCCAGCCTCTCTCCAGTGGTGCCCAGCAACAGGATGAGGAGCAATGGGCACAAGCAAAACACAGGAAGTTCCATTTGAATATGAGGAAAAAATTCTTGGTTTTGGGGGTGACAGAGCACTGTGGAACAGGCTGCCTGGACAGATTTTAGTCTTTTTCTCTGGAGATATTCAAACCCCATCTTGATGCAATCTTGTGCAACGTGCTATACGATGACCCTGTTTGAGCAGGGAATTTGAACTAGATGACCACATTGGTGGTCCTTTTAAACCCTGCCCATTCTGTCATTCTCTGATTCTGTGGTTCTGTTTTAAAAAGGCAAAGGGTCAAGGGGGCAGCAGATATGACAATTCATGTAATGCAGAGAGAAGAGTGCCAACAAGTGGCAGCTGTTTGCTGCAGAGCTGCATGCCTGTGGCATTAGTCAGAGGCATATAGGTGCAGCCAGCAGGGGAGTCAGATGGACCAACACCCTTCATTTAATACCCCACCAACAGGGAGAGAGGATAGCAGAGGATTTTTTCTCTTTTATGTGGCAAGTATGATCAGTTTTGCTGGAAAGCAAAGCAGGGGGCCAAACAACTTCTTCTGTCTCACTCTCTGATTCTGTTTGACAGAATTCAAACAGGCTCAGCCTGATCTGAGCCATGTGTCCCACTCGTGCATGGACGTCTTCCCTGACTTGCTGGAAGCAGAGTCATGCAGGAGCATTCCTGGAAGGACTACTGGCAAGGGCCACATTTTACCTGAATGCCAGGTGCTTGCAGGGGTGTTTTTCATGTTCATGCAATGGTGAGACCCCAAGGATCAGAAATGAGAGTAATTTAGTAGTATGAGAGTTTTGGAAGGACATGTGGAGATCCTTCTCTTCTGCTGTCTGTGGGAGGGAGAGTGAGCAAAAGAGAGCTTATTTTAAACACGAACTAAGTGATTTTTAGTGACTTCTTTGAAGAAAGAAAAGACACATTTGTTAGTTTTTCTGAGTAACTTAAAGTGACAGAATCTGGTGAGAGACAGCAACATTTTATTAGGCATAAAATCCTGAAAAATATCGCAGAGTTGTAACCCTGAGACAGAAATAGAGGTGCAAAAATTTTGTAATGTTTTGAGTGGCTTGGTAATATCAGCATACTCAATCTTTTCAAAAATATGTCAGCCATCAGTGAAAGTAGTATGGTGGGTTAGAAGACTGGTTTGGTCTGGGACGGAGAGGCTTTTTCAGAAGGTTCTCCTACAGCAAAATCCACTTTACATCTCAACCTGGAAGAAGATAGAGAAGGAAGGGAGATCTTTTCCCGATTCCTGTCATTACACAGGAAGTAATTTTCCAAACAATTTGTGTATTTGCTGAAAACAATACCTGAATCAGATGCTGTCCATGGGGAAACAACATGAGGTTTTACAAAAGGGGACGATGAAACATAGTGCTTTACAATCTTAGAAGCACTTCAACATGGTAAAGAAAAAGAATACCAGGAAATAAGTAATGATAGGGATTGCAAAAAGGAGAGCATAAGAACCTTTTCAGTGTGGAGAGGTTTTAGAAAGTTTCAGTCCAAACGATGTGCAATGCAGCTGTATCTGCCACAGCATGAGAAACATTGAAAGGCAGTTCTGTTGTTGCTTCCTGCAAGGGCAACAACTTTTCCAGCATAATGCAGGGAAAGAAGACTGGGTAGGTCAGTGTTTTGCTGTTGCCTGTCAGGGTGGAGATTAAAGCGCCTTGCATCTGGGTCTCTGGTTGGGTAAATGGCAGTAGCACAGCCAGGCAGACTGTCAAGCATGAACTCTGAGCTGTTGTTCATGATAGTGGTAGCAGCTGCTCTGTGCACACATGTAGTTTGTCAAGAACACGAATCAGGATCTCAGAGGCAGCAGCTGGCAGCTGGCACCATGAGGAACTTAAAGTGAGTTCTTGTCATGTAAGATACCACTATCCAGTCTCTTCTCCACCCATGGATACAGAATTTAGCATCTCTGCTCATGGGCCCCTCCTAAGTTTTACTCCCGTGAAGTTTCTAAGGTATGGCAAGCATGCCATCCTTCCTGACTTGGTGGAGGCCCACTTGGGTAAGCTTTTTTTTGGACAAGAAATAGACATTTTGTGTAGCTAGACCAAGAAGTTTCACAAACATATGTGTGCACTCCATTTATGTTTTAAATTGCATGTTTTATGTAGACTGTGCAGGAAAGCATTGATTACATTGAGAGATATTTGATGTCAGCTGGATGATGACTACAGATTCCATCTGTGTGCCTTCCATCTCTCTTTTAGCTTCTTCATCCTACCTTTGTTTACCAGACCAGTGCCCAGTTAAGATGTCTGTGTCTCTTCATGGAAAATTGGAAGGATTTTGGAGTTTGCCTACCCTGTGCAATGAAGAGGCATTGACATTATCTGAGGTCCAGAAATGTTATGCAGGTGTGTTAAAACGGCCTCTATTTGAAGACAACTAGTCAAACTAAAAAGTAGGATGGATTAAACAACGTGAAGCACCAAACTAAGGTGTCCTCTGTACTACTGTTGTCTCAGGTTTCTCCTTAAGCTGCTGCATCATGCTGCATAAGCTCACCCTTGCCTGAGTTTGATGGGAACTGGGTCAACCCCATACTGACAGTTTGAATAATTTTATTGCAAACTGTGAAGGTTGGGGGTGTTTTCACAGCTTCCTCAGGAAGAATTGGTTGGAAAGGTGCCTCACAAATCTGCCCTTATTCAAAATTGGTCACCCTCTGCAGCTGACTGTCAGACAGAGCCAAGTCAAATGTCTGCTCTCCTCCACTTATACCCTGAAGTATAGCATTCATTTTCAGCTACGTTGAATGGATGCTCAAAGGCAAAAAGGAAACTACTCCAAGCCTGGGGAGGGTGAGATGTTGTGGAGAGCCTGGCATGGAAAAGTGAGAGGGTGCAAGTAGTACTGGAGGGAAGAGACACGACAGAAAGAGGAGAGTTGAGCTTGGAAGAAGGGCTGAGTGGAGGAGGGCAAGTTATTGGGTTCCTGCCCGGAAAGGAAGGACAGAAATGTGGCATTGCCACCCTCATTAACTAACTGAGACTCAGAGAGGGCTTGGTGAGAAGCTATAAGAGCTGTTATATTGGTGTTTTTAAGAATTCTTAAGGAAGGTGTAGAACTCTGTGGGAAAGTAGTTACAGAGAAACAGCATGTTTGCTTACTTGGGAGCCTTACTCGAGAGCTTGGCTTCTCTCTGTGGTGGGGGCCCAGGCAAGGCAGAAAGTCTTAGGGACTTAGGAGGATACTGGTTCTCACAGTGGTGGGAGGAGAAAGGTAAAGAGGAACAAAATGTCTTTCATTCTGTTAGGGAAATTATAATTAAAAGATTTGAAGCAATCATTTAGAGTTTCAGGTAAATAGAAATTATGTGCTTTGAAAGTATAGGAATAGAAGATTAAAATTACCCACAGACTGTAATTATAACTCCTGCCCTCTGATCAGATTAACATGTTTCCAACAGGTATAAAAGTGGCAGCTATTGTAAAAATATTGTTCTAGTCTTACATGTAAAGAGCTGTGGATTTCACACAAGACTTAACAGAAAAATTACTTGATAACTGGATACATGAGGACAAATATTTCTTATGTTAGTTATGGCTGTTCCTTTTCCTTCTGTTCTCTTTGTACTGGAGAAAAATTTGAAGCTCGGGTGAAAATGGGGAGGAAGTGGGAACTGTGAAAAAGAAGGGGTGCTTGTTCCTGTGTCTCGGGAGGGTAAATGGAAAGCAAGCATATTCCATAACCGAGCATCCAGGCTGAGTCGTGGCTACTTGCATATGCTTATGGCTGACTTTGGAACTGAATGTATTACACACGCTTCGGCAGAGGTGTAAGGAAGCACAGCCATTTTAGAGGCTAGACTGAGGATTGTGATTTGTGTTTTCTCTTCTCTTGCTTTTAATCCCACAGTGATCATAAGGATTTCATGGACATCTTTTCTCATGTCACAGGGGGTCTGGATAGTTGGCAGTACTGAGGATGCCAGAAGATGACCTTGCTGAAGGCAATGTTTCCAGATTCTTGCAGAGGTCAGACATGTGCCCCATTCTCCCTCCCCTGAGATTCAGGCATCACCCTGTATCTGGACCACAATACTTTCCATGCCCCTGCTTGTGCTTCCCCCTGTGTTTTGGGGAGGATTGGCAGTTCCCCACCAGGGCAGTACACAGCTGCAGAAAGGAGCAGACATGCTGATTCCTATTGTGTGGGACTGAGTAAAATGACCTTGCAGGCTACATGGAAAGCAAATGAGGTAGCATTCATCTAGGTACTTGTGCAGTCCAGACTCCTCACAGCATCCCAGCTCTTCTCTGATCAACAGCTACATTACAAAAATGAGATTTGAACACAGCTTTGCAGGCAGTGCAGAACGTGGGTCATGTGAATTTTCCACCTGAGCGTCTTCCATTATCTGTGTTCAGTCAAGGTAAAGGAGAAAGCAAAACTCTGACATTGCCAGTGTTATGCAGATTGTGTTTTCATAGATTTTACTTTTGAGAGCGGAGTGACTTGCCAAACCTCTGATGTGACATGTGATTTGGAGATAAATTTCCATATGCTGTTTAAACCTTGTCACTAGCACAGTTCGCTTGTCATTTATACAAAGAATACTCATACCTTAAGTGGAAATATCAACATGTAGAGTTACTACCTTGTAGATACTGTCATCCTGCAGATCTCTTCTCCCAATCCACTTTAACTGTTGCAATGTTAGATGTAATGCCATGATGTGACAGCTAACCTGAAGTCTATGAATAGGGATTTATGAAGTTCTCTGTATTCCAGATACATTTTTACATTTTAAAAAAGCAACTTTGGCTGGGTAATTAATTGCTCAGTGTGTTTGTGTCTCAGTAGCCATGTGCTAATTCTTCCCAACCTTCTCATTTCACCTTTCCCATCTATTCTGTAAGTGTATTTATTGTATCTTGACCTACTTGATCTTTGTTCTGCATTAACACTGATTTGGATATTATAGGATCTCTGTTTCTGAATATTGTTTTCATAGCAAAACATTTTTAACCTTTTCTTGAATTAAGTTCTTTGTAACTCTAGGTGTGTCCCAGAGAAGAAAGGACAGTTGCTTGATCTTAAGTGGAAGACAGTCACATAAACATTGCCAGGAACAACCTGAAAGGCCTATGAAGTATTTGTTAGGCCCTTGTTTTTATGGCTACAATGCTGTTGGCATTTCCTGAATTTGTGCTCATTCAACTATTGAACTCCGAATTTTCTGTTTTGCTTTTATGAAAGCTGATGTGAGAGAGGTGTGCCTTCTGGTCTACTAAAAGAAAGGAAGAAAAATCAATATTTCATCATTTAATTGTAATTGTATACTTAAAATTACTTTTGTTATTTTGCCTTGGCTTTCCAATCTGGATGTACAGAAAATACTTTTAACCAAAGGATAAAATCTAGCTTTGCCCTGAAAGTTCGTATTTCTGACATGCAATTTTATTGTTGCTCTTGCTTTTGTTTTCTCCCTTAGCAGATGTTTAGCACCAGTGTTGTCTCATTTCTGTGTCATAACTCCTAATCAGAATCAGAACTCTCTAGGGAATGAGCATTGCGCTGGGAGGGGAGGCAAACAGGAGTGGAAATATGTGCCACTATTTAACTCTTGGGCTCGTGGGCATCACAGTAGTACCAAAAAAATTGCAATCTAGTCTAGTCTAGTGGGAACACTAAATATCTTTCTGCCCTAAGTCCCTAAATCCCATTGAAAATGGGCTAGATCTGATTTTCTGGCAGTCACGGAACAATTAGGAAGCAGTATGAGTGTTAGGACCTTTCATTTTGCTAGTCTGAAGTGCCAAAGACAATTTAAGCTCCTCGTGGAAATGGCTCAATTGTTTCCTGCCATGTATTTATAGTCAGGTGTGAGTTTTATTTATCTAGATTGCCTGAGCAGGAGGCTGCTCACAGGATTTTCACAAGATTGTTGTGGGGAGGTGAAACAGCTACCTGAATGCCCCCAGTTAGTTCTGCTTGAACATCAAAAGTCTTTGCCCCTGAAGAGACAAGTGTGTGCACCATGCAGGAGAGAATGTCTCACCACACAGCTGTGTGGCAGGAATAGTCAGTGGAGCACTTTGTGGGATTTCTGCTATTAAATAGCTTCCAAAGGGAGGAGCAGTCACAGTAACGACTCCAGAGCCGTGCATAATCCATTGTCCTGAAAGCAAAGGAACAAATGGGGAAACTGGGACAAGGGATGCTCCTGGAAGGGTGCTTCCTGGGATGGAACTTTACAGGCCAAGGTCAGGTAAAGGATTAAGGACATGAGTCATGTATTCAGCTTTCCAGTGTTTAACCGGCCTCCATGTACTGTGCCTGTGTAGGCATAAGATTTCATCTCTATTAGGCTACAGACCCCTCACCCTACTGCCAGTCTTCCTCAGTCGCATTGCATATCGTCCTGACTCTCTGTTCCCTTTTATAGACAATGACACAATTTTCAACCCTTTTGCATGAGAATATGGTGGCTAAAACCTGCTGCCATTGCACCCACAAAGACAGGAACTGGATGGGCTTTGACATCCTGAGGACATGGTGCCATGTCTCTGTCTGTTTGGTGAGTCACAGTGGAGAGCCACGGCAGTGCAATGCCGGCTTTGTTCTGCACAGTGCATAACTTCTTGGTGGGATATCTCTGTCTGTGTCACCAGAAGGAAGTGGGAGATGAGAACATCTGCGGAAGGCAAAATGAGGTGAAACAATAACCAGCAATCCTGAACAGTGGTCGCTGACAGAAAAAAAAGGTGCATGTGTGGATTTTTCTTGTGAAAATAAACATGGGCCAAAGATGCTAGTGACCCTAGGGATAAAAGAAAAGAGAGTGAGCGAAAGCAACTGCAGAAGGTCACTGTGAGGGTCCTCAGAAGAAAAGGGAGAAATGTATGAAAACTTTGGGTCATGTGCAGACTGTGTGAAAATCCTCAGCTGCTTTTAACAGGATGGATCTTTCTTATGTTGCTGCAATGGTATTGCTTTGGAGGTCATGTCACAGAAAGTGAGGCAGTTGTGTGGGAGTCATACTGTGAGACTCACCAACCTCGGTAAGAGACAAAAAGCAAAGGAAGGGCAAAAAAGCTGGTTTTCTCCATAAAGAAACCTTAGGGAGCTGAAGGGACTGGGAAAGTCATATGTGTGCCTTGGCATCACCATATGGATATGTCCTCCCTCTACCAAGACCCTTATCACCACAGGGCTGCCTTGCCAGCAGGCGAGTGACAGTCAGTCTCTTGAGGTGCATTGCTTTCACTCGTTCTCATAGCCTAGGAGTCTGGGAAGGGCTGTGTTTGGAGGTAACAAGACTATCTGTGCAACGTGGGTGCATCGGTCTCCCACCTTCCTCTCTCTGTGGAATGCAAACCCACTCTTTGTGTCCTAGATGCTTCTCAGGGGCCTGGTGCTGGACTGCTTAAGCTCTTGGGAGCTTCATTCTGTGTTTTCTGACTCTGACCTTTATTGTATCATGAATTTGAGACATCATCATATATGTCCTCTTTTTTTGTAACAATAAGGACAACAAAAGGAAAATTAAGGCAGAGAAAAGCTTTCAGTAAGTCATTAGTTTGCAATCATTACCACTTTTTTTTCTCCCATGCAATGGTTGTTTCCATGGAGACTGGAGCAAACCAGTGGCTACAAGTGTGCATTCTGCTGGTTCCTGTTTCCACAGAAACATGTACACTGGATTGCCAGAAATTAAGTTACTCTTGTCCAGCCAAACAAAGTGGCATGATTCAGGAATAACAAGTTTCCTTCCAATTTTGTGCTCAATGGTGAGTCGCAGAGAGTCTGGGTGTGGCAGAGCATCTCACAGTGATCCTGTCACAGCTGCAGTGTGCTAATCCCAAAGACTTTTGCTGGCTATAGAGTGGGATTACCAAACCAAAGACACCATAGAACATTGCAACATAGAAAAGAGCAGTGGTGTAATATGGTCAATAATTATCAAGCTGTGCCACTCAACCAATTATTGATTGCTGTGCCACTGGAGAGTATTCTGTCACTGCAGCTGGGTGCCATCCTTGGTAGGCTGTGAGAGTAGGAACAATTGGCTTGGATGTGTGCCCAACATACATGTGCTCTTGTGAAGGGCATCCAACATATCCATAGCACCAGGATTTCCCAGAGATACATGCTTGTTCTCTTCAGAATCTGGGGGCAGTTACTCCTTTTTTTTCACTGCAGAAGCTTTTGGATGACCAAGCAAATACTCTGCTTAGATGACTTCTGTTTGCTGCTACAAGAAGCTCTCCCTTTGTACTTGGTGTAACTGCTCAGGTTGTCTTGCTGGTTGGCACAAAACCAGCCTGAGTTTAGGAAACAGAGAGCTGGCTAATGTGAGCTTCAAGTTGGATAGGCAATATACTGTAGTATACAACATTGTCAAAAAATTAAGTTTATTTAGGTGTCAGGAAAATTAACGTTTGACTTAATTTCTTATCAACTCTTATTTAAACTGCTTTATATGAAACAGATAATTACTAGACAAGTTAGTCCCTTGCGTGGCTATAAATATGAAAAATTTTTGATGCTTTTGTTTGTAGGATTTCTGTCACTGAATATTGTTGATTCTGTATAGAAGATGCACATTTTTATTGCAGTTTTTCGACTCTTCAGACAAACTCTAAGAATAACGTTTTTTGCGCAGCAGGTCACTAGAGAAAGGCTTGGGAAATGACACCCACTCTAGCTAACAATGGCTTCAATTGGGGCATCACATCAATATCATGTTGATCCAATTGCATTTCTTTAGGAATAAGAAAGGAATTTATTTTGAGATTGAATGTGCTGGATTGTAATTAATAGCTAGATTAAGGGACACTGTGAGATTAAAAAATATCTCACAAGTCTGACCCTCACCTTCAAAATTGCAATAATTGTTGGGTCAGGTATTTTTTACTTCATTTCATTTCAGATATGAAAGCTGGAAGAGACACCCAGCTCAAACTGCTGCAATGGAGATGATATGCTTTCATCTATTACTTCTGTATATAGGACCATAACCTTGTGGAATAAACTTCCCTGCCAAGAAAATATTCTTTCTGAATTTGAAGCAGAAAAAAAAATCCTATGCTTTCAGAAATGGCTTGTCCTAATGGTTAATCATCCTTGCTGTAACAAATTGTTCCTTGTTTCTAATTTGTCTGGCATTAACTTCCAGCCAGTGAGTTTATGCATGGCTTTTTCATCCATTTTAAAAATCCCTTTAATATTTGTGATTTTCTCTCCTGAATCTGCCTGTACTCTGTAATCAAGTCACCCCTCTTTCTTTGAGAATTTTTTTTTTTTGTGATAAGATAAGCAGCTCAGGCTCCTTGAATCACTTACAGAATAAGGCTGTCCTGAAGCCACAATTTCTTTTCTCATGAAAGTCTCTTCAATTTTTTTTTAACACCCCTTTGAAAGTATAAGGGAATCTATTTTTAACATCCCTTTAAAATCATAGACAATTGAACAATTTATGGGATTCTGACATGGAACTCATCAGTTCTGTTTAGAAAGCTGAAAACTCCTCAGTGCTAAATCCTATTCCCTCATTCATATACATGGAAACCCATTTACTTGTTAAATATCATGTTGCACAAGGAGCTTATGTGTAACTTTGTCTGTTGTTGGTCCTAAATCTTTTTTGCCTCCCTTCAGCATACAGTTTGCTGATATGGCTTAGGGTCTTTAAGCTGGCTGGTGCTAGCTCTTTAAATCAGACAATAGCTAATACCTTTTAACTTGCAGATCTAAATGTTGCCACTCAAGCCTCACTCATTTGTCCAGTTTTATGAGGAATTATGGGTGTCTAGACGTGTGACATGCTCACAGAGCTGCCCTTGTGGAGTCAGTGTGATACTGGGTCTGAGTGACCAGGTGCTGCTTGTCATAGTCTGGCTTCAAAGACTTTGTCTTTCTAGAGGCCTGGCAAAGAAATTAAAATGTGCATAATACATGTGCTCTGTACTAAGGAGTTGTACAGCTGCAGTGCAGGGAACTGGAAATGCTCTTCACATTGGAGTGGTTACCTTCCCTGGAACCATTACTCATTTATTTGCCTTCCCATGTGTTACGCTGAGCAGCCTTTCATCTTCTGCAAAGAACATTCATTTCTTTAAAAGATATTCAATTTAAGTGGGTGTATTCTATTTTTGACACATCCATTTCATATCATTAGAATATCACCCTGCAGTGCTGGGGTGTATTTATTTATTTATTTTTAATTTTCAATTTCTCTCATATCTGCAACCGGCTGTCACTACGGCATCTTTCCTCCATGTGAGTCAGGAGGGGAGCTGATTTCTCAAGTCATCTGTATCTTCCATGTGTCAGCTGTCAGCTGTACACCAACAGGGGTGGAACAAAATAATCAGCTGCAAATTGCTTTGGGGCTCTGCTGATGGGAGAGGCAGGGGCTTCTCCCACACCTCTAAGATGCTGGTAAACTGAGTGGAACAAGTAACTAAACCCACTGATCTCTAGCTGCTGCAACCCTGAGCACAGCCATAGCTGAGGGCTGAAACTGGATTTGGCTGCCTTATGCTAGGTTTTGTTTAACAACCTGACTGTCAGGAGATGAATGAGGGGTGCCCAGTAAGGCAGGCAACTGCTACCATCAGTGCAGAGGGAGGCCGGGGTGCCCTTGACCCTAGTGGAAATGGGGTACAGCACACAGCTTTCCATAGCGGGAAGTGGGCCACTCAGGGCTACCTCTGTATCATAGAGGTCTCTACCAACCTAAATATTTCCATGGCTCCCACATCACTCTGTGTCTGCTGTGCTCCTACAGTTGCAAGGGCAAGTATGGAGAGGTTCAATTTTCCAGTAAACTTCTTCAGAAGGAAAATAACCCTTTCCTTCCTGGATCTCTGGAATGAACTGCAAAATACTTGACCTGCTGGTTACTGCAGATGGAGGTTTGAAGACAAGGATCAAACTTGTGAAATAAATAATTTTGTTATTGCTTTTCCAGGGTGGGCTTTTGTTATCCTGCTGGTAGCTGCCTGAACAAGAACCTGGACTAATCAGAATTGGCTCCACTTGCTGGCAGCAGTCCTTCTGTTCATAGAAAAACTGATGATATGACAAGCAGAAAAAGAGATGTTTCAGAATCAAAAAAATGGTAGTGATGGATACTTTTTGGACCCAGAATTTAGAATCTGAATGGGAGAACAGCTGGAGACATTAGTATATGTATTTGATGTCAAGTGTTTGAAGAATTTACTCAGTAAAAACATAGTAAGAAACCAAATGATTCCTTCAGCTCCAACAGCTGGGCAAGTAATAATAAAAAAAAAAGGTTAAATAATTTGTTATAAATCCATCACCAATTTTTGCTGAATGAGTTACTGAGTGCTCTCTGGTCCTTTTCTTTCCCTGTCAGGCTAGTTTATGGTAGCAGGGTGATACAAGCAGCAGGCTGTCTGCAGCCAGCTTGGCCTGCGCGGGGAGCCAGGGCTCTGGGCAACTCCCAGGTAGGAGAGGGCAGTCACTGTGTTGGAGCTCAACAAACTCCTGTTTGATAAATCTTTGCTGATTTGGAAGGAGCATATCTGGAGCAGACAAACTGAGGCAACAGGTGAAACAGCAGTGCATGACAGTCTTTAGTTCAGTTCCTGTTCATAGAATGGCAGACTTGTCTCAGAGTGGGAGAGAAACAAACACAGTGAAGCTGGCCAGGGCATGTTTGTCAACCAGGGCCTTCACTTCAGCCTGTTCCAGATTACGCCTCCTTTGAAGGCTGTGCTGTTGGGTGCAGAGCTGACTTCAGGGCTACATAACTACGTGTGCATATAGCTCTGTCCTAATGCCAGGAGGTCAAGAAAAATTCTAACTCCTGAGTGTAGGAGCCTAGAATACAGGGGGGCTAATGCATATGTTTCAAAAAGTGACAGCTGGATAGCTGTGGAGCCAGCCATGGATTGTTGGTGATAACACACTGTGAGAAAGAACAGGATGTGGCTGGAGAAGAGGCCATGGGAAGGTAGGGCAGCACATTTCTGGGACAAATGTCCTTATTCTGGCTCCTGGAGATGAGCACAACACAGCACAGTGCAAGTGCGGGGACGATGTTGAGAAGTGGCATGGACCACCCAAGACCCTCGAAGCCCTTCAACCCATTTCGAGAAAGGTCTAGAGGAATGGACTGTGCATGATAACTAACTTGCATAGAAAGTGAGAAACTTGCCTCCAATGGGGGGAAATAAAAAGGTACTCCCACCAAGCCCAGGAGTGTGGGCATCCCCAGGGCACTCCAGAGAGTTTGACACTGGAGCCAGGACTGGTGATTTCTCTTATTCTTTTCCTTTCATTTTCTCTCCTCTTCTTTAATTCACCTCTCCTTCTCTCTTTCACCCCACTCCTTTATCTAAAACCCACTGCCACATGCTTATACAGGAGATCAGGGACTAATTTAAACCTGTTTCCATGCCAAGGAACTCTTAAAGCTTTTGTGGAGCCCCTGACTTCAGTAATTCCTTTTGACCATGAGCATCTACGAATCTTGGGTACTCCCTTCCCCTTAAGGGTGGGACGTCACAATGAGATAAACATAGAGCACCCATGAAATTGAGTGTAAATGCTGGCACAAGCTCCATCTTCTCCTCTGTATCATCTGGCACACAGCCCCAATCCAGCTGACAAGTTTTGTTGCCTCACCAAGTTTCATCTTTGCCCTGGTAGCAAGGACATGGCATGTTACATATTTCACATGTGTCTGCTCACGGGCTGAGAATTATGATGACAGAGCAAACCTGTGCAGTGCTTTCAGATCTCACTGCTCTGAGAGCTGCCAGCTGTCAGTGGTTACTGCTTTCCCCACTCCACTGCGGGATGGTGTTTTTAGCACCAGTCCACCTTCATGGGCAGTTTAATATGCAGAATGGCAAATTGAGGCTGAGACAAGAGTACTGTCATCTCCTGCCGTCTCCATGGCTGCTTCCAGTAGGCAGCAGTGGTGGGAATGTCTTAGCCTGTGCATCCAGAGTCACAACTCTCCCTGTCAGACAGCTGTTTGGAGATCCCAGTTTGGAGAAGACACTTGTGCATGCCTTTCCAGTGATAGCCGATACCTGTCACATGCAGCAGTGAGCACCCTGAGTCTGAGCCTGTATTACGAAGGAGGTCAGGACCCTGTTTGCTCATGACCCCAAAGAAAGTAGTAAGGCTGGATACATGAATGCTGCAATGGTGTCAGGATAGAGTGGCACCAGAGAGTACGGATGAGAGGCTCACACAGTATGGATGAGAGGCTCCTCTACACGTAACTGGAGGTAAGTGTTCTCTGTAACTGGAGGGAAGGAGAAAGAAAGGAGCAAACCTGGTGCAAGCCTGCTCATTTGGTCTTATGTGTTTATATGAGGGATGTTCTAGATACATTGCCAAGGATTACAATGTCTCTGGAGTTTGCAGTAAATTCAGGGCAGTCAACCCATTAGGTTTACAGAAGAGGATTTACAGTTATTGTGAAACTTCCCAGGAGATGCTGTTATGTATAGGCTTAAGTTTGTCTTAGTGTGGAAGCAGGGTACAGCCCTTGAAGGAACACTTTTATTCTTGAATTTTTGATGTAGAAACTTCTCTGAAATGTATTTGCAGCTTTCCTGGCTTTAGTTTTCTCTGTGCTTTTTTTCTTTGTTTAGCATCAGTTCAGGGAAACCAGGCACAATAGTTTTAGGTTATGATTTGTAAGTAGTGTTCCTACTGTGTGAGAAATATACTAGAATACTGAGAGAAATAAAATTAGTTATATGATATCACACAAACTCCATATCTTTGACTTCTTTTCCTTTACAAATTCATCCTATAAAACTTTCACATGTGCTGCCTCCCAGGAGACAGGCTTCTGTAAAAATTACTAAGTGATATGTAATTCTAATCACTTCAGTTACTTCATACACTCACCAGTAAAGCAATAGTTTACTGTTTCCTTGCAAATATGCCTGTAGATTATACAAACTGTCTGGCAGGAGACAAATTCAAACACTGAAAGATCTTGAGAATGGATTTTTCTGAAGACACCAGATATTGATCAATGTTTCCTAAATATGTATCAAGAGATGTTTAATAGAGTATTTTTTCTGTAGCAGCAAAGAGAAATGTTTTAGTTTATGGAAAGTCAAGGTCATATTAAAGAGACTGTAGTATCTTTTACCTCTTTGTTGAATACACCTGTGTGGTAGACATACTTCTAGTGCTGATGAAAATGTGTTGTGATTGCCAGGCTGAGAGGGACACTGTGACATAGGACAAAGGAAAATAATTCCTTTTTTGTCTGTTCAAGTGCCAAGAAAACATGTGGATAGAAGGTGAAAAACATTTCTGTCATGAGAGGAAGCTGAAGGACTGATCAGTACTAGCAACAGAGGAATTTTCACATTTGTGCTCTGTGTTTGCATCCATATACACAGACAGGGAGAGACTGATGCCTTTATACTCTTTTTCTGAAGAAGTCTGCTTAGCTTTAATGAACCGTTATATGAATGCACGTCTCAGCCATGATTTACATTTCCAGGTTCACTCAAGAGCTCCTGGACCCTAGAAGAACCTGTATGACTCTGCTCAGAGCTGCAGCAAGGGTTGAGTCTTGGCTAGCCAATAAAGCAGAGGCACCAGGGGTGGCTAGGAGTAGTCCTCTTTATGCTGGGGACACCCAAGTTGTTATGATCAGTCTTGCAGAGAGAAGGCTCCAGACAACAAGGGTGTGTTGTGCTAGCTAGAGGCAGCAGACCAAGGTAACACCTCATTGAGGCAGCCTGTGCCCATAGTGCTTGTCTTTTCCATTTAGAAAAGTGGAACAACAGCTCACAGTTTGTCTCTTTGATCTTTGATTCATCTAGGTGCTTTGCAGCATCACATCATCCCCATGTACTTTCCTGGAAACATCTTACCCAGAATGAAGACTTCTTTCTCAGCTGGAGCTTTTAGCCGAAATGGGCAGGTTCCAGAAGAGATGCTGTACAGTACATTTTTGAAGTGGCAATGCTGGCTGGGAAAGTTGTCCCAGCCCCGTGGTGGTGATTAAACTGGATGATTGCTATCTGCCCTACAGGTAGCAAATAATGCCTTACTGCCTAGGACCTGTTTCATTGTGAACAACTTCTTGGAAAACTCTGTGGTAGCTGTTTATAAAGTAGAGTGCAGAAGTTTCCATTTTAGATTTAATTTTGCTCCTTAATAACAATGTACAATAGATTTACCAAATATAACACTCTCTAGGTTAATTTTTATTTGTTCAGCCTGATGTGGAAAATCTAAAATGCATCTAAATAACCATTCGCCATAGTTCAGGCTGTAGTTTTCTGGACCACTTTTCTGTATGGCAGAGAAATCTATCAGATTTGGGGGAGAAGCATCAATTGTATTTTGGGAACAATTAACAATAAGAATGAAAAAATCCACCTTAAAATTAAAACTTTGTTCAGAGATCAAATACATATTAAAGTAAGTATCCACCACTTACCAGAGGAGGGTTTGGGACTGATTATGTTTTAAGCCTGAGAAAATCCATTCCTTAGAGATGACACAGTTTTAAAAATACATTTGATTCTTGTGCTCATACACCAGTCAATTTGCAGATACAGATTTTGAATATGCCACTGAAAATGGTGTCTTCACAGCCCATCACAATTACAGGCTGTTAATTGACTGCAGCACCAAGGGATGTGGATTAAGAAAGAGTTTCGGATGTCAAGAAGCAGGCACACCAGGAAGGATGACGGAATACCTGGTGGAATTGGAGAATGAACTTCTATACTGCCCCTTTCTCTATTACCTAGGTAAATAGGCCTCGATTCTATACAAGATAGGACTCCTGTCAACCTATTTCATTGCATTTCTTAGTGCTGTGGTTAACCCCAGGTGGCAACTAATTACCATGCAGCCATTTGTTCACTCCCCTTCCCTGTGATGGGATGGCGGGGAGAATCGGAAAAAGGTAAACCCCATGGGTTGAGACAAGAACAGTTTAATAAGTGAAATAAAGTAACTATATAATAATAATAACAAGAATAAGAACAATAATAGTAAATAAAAGGGATATAACAAAAAGATAAAGAGGAATAAAATTCAATTTTAAATAAGTGATGCACAATAAATTTGTTCACCACCTACTGAGGAATGCCCTGTCAATCCCTGAGCAGTAATGGGTGCCCTGTGGCCAACTTCCCTCAGTTTATATAGTGAGCATAAAGTTTCAGGATATGGAATATCCCTTTGGTCTGTTCGGGTCATCTGTCCTGGCCATGCTCCGTCTCATCCTCGTGTGCCTGCTCACAGTACAGCACATGAAACTGAAAAAGTCTTTGACTTAGAGTAAGCACTTCTTAAAAACAGCTAAAACATCAGTCGCTTATCAACTCATTCTCATAGTAAATCCACTGCACTATACCAGATACTAGAAAAAAAAATTAACTATCCCGGTTGAAATCAGGACGCTCAGGAAGCAGAAACACAGCAATCAATGCATCAGATCTTGTTTGAAAACCGGCAGCAGCTGTACAGACAGGGGCCAATAGGTTGGTTTGTGTCTGTTGAAGAATTTGACTCATTATGCTTATCTTGTACACAGCAGGAGCCTTCTCCCTGGGATCTCCTGTCTTCACAGGAGTCTGTAATTAAACTGCCCCTCAGAGTTCTGCAACTTTTCAGCAGCATTCCAGGCAGTTCACTGGGTACAGAAAACTGCTTATGCAAAAGCTATTGATTTTAACTAGATGAGCTAAGCCAATCCCCAGAGTGTGCCTCAGCATCCCCAGTCCCAAGAGAAAATGTGTTTCCTTAGATGGATGTCTTAGGCCCAATGCCACCAATCTTTTCTGGGCTGTGCACTGGTTCCTCAAGTTCACCTGACTTTGGAGCCTTAAATGAGCTGGTCCCTGATGCGGCACTGCCTGGCTTGGAAATCTCTCATGCTTTTTTGCTATAGTGTACATATATGCATATATATGAGTGGCTATGAGAAGACAAACAAAAGTAGCAGAGCAAACAGGCAGCAAGTCTATGCTGCCTGGCAGGACTGAACTACAAGTTTGTCGATCTCTTGTCCGGGTTGCTGCCCTTAGGAATTTGCAGCACCACTCATCCTATGTTCTTCTGCTGGGCCAAAGGGACCTATATGTAGTAGGAGGTTATTCCTAGGATTTGATTCCTCCTCAAGGTTTTCATTCCCTCCTTCTGCCTTGCCTCAGGCAGAATGGCAGAGCTTGGCCTACTAATGTGCCTGAGCAATTCCACAAAGGGTGGCATTGGATTGCACTCAAGGGAGGTTTTGCACTGTCAGCCATCACTCTGACTAGCTCCCAGGGAGGCCAGCTCCATGCACATGAGAACAGCAGCATCAGAAGAGATGGCAGGAGTCATTGTTAAAGAAATGAGAAAGGAAAAAAAAAAGGCTTACTTGACACCCTATGTCATAGCAGCTGGGTATCCTCTGTCTCCAGTCTCCCAGCTTCTGGAAGAGTTACATATGGATCTTTGTGCAATGCACAGGGTTCATAAAACAGTAATGTTCCTTCATGAATATTTCAGTAATTCTGTCAGATAACAGATACAATGATTTTTGTTCCCTATAGTCACATCACTATGCCTTTTTCTGTGACTGTAGAGAGTATGTAGTGCAGCTCTATTTTCCTTCATGATTCTGGGCAATAGCTTTGTACAACAATTAGTGATATGGGTGTCTCCATTTCCTAATTTCTAGATGAAATAGGATCTTATTTTAATAGGTCAGTTCCTAGACTTTTTTTACAAAATCAGGTATTAGTATCAACTCCAGCATCAGAAAACACTTCTTGCTTTCCAAAGCTGAGACATTTTCTCTCTTCTACTTTTGGCAGGCATAGCCTAGAAAGAGACATTGGGTTCCTGTGATTTTTGGAAAAGTTTTTTGTCGGGAGAAGATGGCTCTGGCCTTAGCATCTCCTGTGCTGTCCAGACAAAAAAATTTTCGGTAGCCCAAAGGCCACTGCCATCTCTGTCTCTGTTGCTGATTTGCATGTCTTGTTCATGGCTGAGCTGTAGATCTGCCACTTCTCATGCTGTTTCCGTTGACAGCTTATTATATAGACTTTTCAATACTTTGCCCAGACATTATCGCTTCTAGCACTGTGTGGCTTCCAAGACCTGGCAGATGTCTGTTGCCTTTTTGCAAGCACAAATCCATCTCCCTCAATAACCTCTCTCCCAGCCTCTTGTCAGTCATATGGAAAACAATTTTGTCTCTAAGCATATCATTTTCAGTAATCTCAGACAGTTGCTGCGGCTCGTTCTGGCTTGGTTTGGCTGTATACTTGTCAATTCCATTTGTTACAACTTGATGAGAGAGAAATTGGTGCTGCTCAAATACAATATTCATTTTAGGGTTACAGGGTTTCTTAAATATTTTTAAAATGTCTAGCAAAAAAAAAATTGTCTTCTAGCCGCTGTGCTGATAGTATGTACTGGTAAACTTCAAAAACTTCCTCACCCACTGTGTGGGGAGAAAACCCACCAACCACGCTGCTTGAAAATTTTCTCCTATTTCACTTAATTTTAATTTAATTACCCAGGTAAAAGCACTGACCCACTTTCTCCAGTTCTCTCCTGTGACCCAAGAACTGAATAAGTCTGCTTTGGCTTTGGAGTACACAACTAGTTTTGTGCTTTTCTCTCCCTTGGTTTTCTTTTTAAACCAAATGTTGGAATCCTGTGGTGCATAATATGACTATTGCCAGTATGATCATAATATACTAAGTACATTTAGGTCCATTACTGCACTAAGTTTTTACTAATGCTTCATCAGTTTGTGAGTAAAATGTAATATCCCTGTTTTGGCTGTGGTCATAATTTCCCCCTCTCCATGCACATGTACCCTATAGCCCATAGGAATCAGGGTGGGAACACATCAGCGTGCAGGCAGATGGTGGTTCAGACTCAGGCCTGCTTGAGCAGGTCTGCTGGAGGGCAACACGCCATCCCTGTGCATCAGGCTGCAGAGTGACACTGACCATTCCCTTTGCAGGACAGAGGGTGGAAAGCAGAGTAATCATGACCTCACCTGATTGCTGGTTATGGTAGAAATAAATGGCAGCAGCACATAATTGAGCCTTCATTGATTCTTGAGGCAATCCTGCTAGTGAGACCTAATGGGTGGAAACACCAAATCCATAATTTCTGCTCAGGGTACAAAAGCAGAAGTAGCAGTTGCAGACTAAAGATGTGCAAGTGCCTTTGGGCAGGTGGGGAAGGAAGGAAAATATCTACTTTAGCAAGTGAAAGGTGTGCCAGTATACAGCTTTGCACACAGTCTTTGCTGATAGCAAACCACAGATCCTGTCCTGCCTGTCTCTTTATCATCAATGGCCTCAGCTGAAGACACAAGAAAAATAGACAGGGATTTTTAACTGCAATAGAGCCATTGTTCTATACTGGATCTGACTGTATTTTGAAGAAATTTAGCTGAATCAACTGAATAGTGAAGAATGATGGTTGTGGGAAGCAGAGGTGCCCATGGTCATTTTGGGAAAAGCTCTTGTGTAAGGAGTGGTCCTGCTTTCCCAGTGGGTTTGCCTTCATGCCCAGACATTTGTGAGAGCTCCAGCTGAGGCCAGCAACAGCGTGGACAGCATGGTGCAATTCTCTCTGGGTGGCCAGGCTGGCACCAAAGAGGCTGGTGCTGCTCCTCTGCATTCATGGTCTTCTTCCTTTGCAGCCTCACTGCATGTGACTGGCTGCAATCACCATGGCAGCCTGAAACCTCAGCAGCAGCGTCCCTGTTCAGCCACCACTGCACCTCATCTGCATCTGGGACACCATCCCTGCGACGGGCAGGACCAGCTCCAGCGCATTCTTCTCACATCCTTCTCACAGCCAGGTCTTTTGTAAGGATGCATTCAGCATGACACAGTTCCACCTCCCCAGGCAGAAACATCAGCCATGTGTGAATGACAAAGGTGAAGAGGTTTATGTTTTAACTCTTATAAGAAAAGATAAGCAAGATCAAGGTTTATAAAAGATGTCAGACTGCTGCTTAGTTCTTGTCAGGTGTTGGCCTTACACGGGTGGAGTCCTAGATGTTCAGTGTTTCTGTTAGGTGTATGCAAACAGACTCACCACAGCCCATGACCGAGTGCTGCGGCAAAACCAATGAGCCTGGAGGAAGAGCTGTTCTAAGAGATCATGTTGGTTTAGCATCCATGCCCTGGCTCTTTCTCTATTTTGTGTAAGGTCTGAATTTGTATTAAATCTATTACTGGTCCTCTCGTCCCCCTTTTTTTTGCCTCTCCTTGTGTCTTCCTGTAGGATATACTATGTGTACAGATAAACTATTACACTCATGTTATAGCTTATCTGCAGAAATGAAGGTGGGTGTTTGCAGCACAGGAGAGAGGGTGGGAGAATACTTTCAAAGTGGTTTAGATCTCAAAGAAAGGCTTATGAATCCAATTTCCAATAATGACATATAATTTAATAGTGACCTTAGCAATAATTTGAGGAAATGAAAATTAGTGTAAAGCTTATGGCCTATAGATACAAATCTGGTCTTTTTTTTTTCTTTCTTCTGTTCTGTAACTCAGATTCTGTTTCCTAGTTTGCTTACTATCCTGTATGTACTTTCTTTGTCTTCTATCTGAACTGGTGGAGGAAAAAATATAGAGCGAGTAAACAACTTAACTAGAGCTATTCTTAAACAAAAGCATTTAAACAAGCACCTAGGGTGAAATAATTCCTGTAACAGGATATGACAAGGTCATGAGATTACTTGGAACTGTCTACACAAGGAGTAGATGATAGCTTTCTCTGTCTGAGTTCAGACCTCTTGGGAAGAAACGGAGACAGGTAGCCTAGATTTGTGGTGATGCTAATATAGCAGAAAGGCTTTGGGCTTAGAACTGTCTTTTAACCAGACATCTCAGACATCAGTTATCTCCATCAAGTGCCTTGCAGAGCATTGTTTCTAGTTTTCTTTCTGCATGATAGATACTCTATTCCGTTATAACTAACCAGGACTGACTGAGATCTCAGACAGACTCTGTCATCCTTGGAATTGCCTCTGCTGCCCTATTCCCCTCCACACACACCTTCTCTCCTTTTGAAGAAGTACATGGTGGGGGAGGGGAGTGTGAGGACATGTTACATAACTTTGTTCTGCATTTGTGTTGCTAGTGGTTACCTTCTGAAGTCTGGTATTGCCATACCCTTTTCACATCCCCTGACACCTGTACAGTTGAAGTAGAATGAGGCATTATAGTATTATCAATTAGTCACAGAGTGCATTTGTAATGCACATAGATTAGTAATTAAAAACGTAGCTTCAGCTGCCTAGATGGGTCAGGAGAACTTGACTTTCCAGGTTCTTCCTTGTAGAAAGTATACCAGCTGCAGCCTTTAAGATGTCACTAGGATTAGACAATGCAAGTCTCAAAAGGTGTTTTTTTCCTGAAAGAACTAGCAAACACCAGCATTTTATCTCAAACTGAGTGAGTAAAACTCAAATCAGCTCTGCTATCTCTCTAAGTGGTCCTTCAGAAGTGACTGTTGAGGATGGAGTAATGCACTCCACTCATAAGAGAGAAACAACAATATACTTCACTGGTATAAAGTAGTAAGTTCACAAAGTTTAATGGTAAAGTGACAGTGGTTTAAGAAGATTTGATGGCAAAGTACATTTGATTATTTATTTCATAGGGACAGGGCTAGACAAAACTGTCAGGTGGATCCTGCCACTGAGTCATAAGGTTTGGGAAGGACCCCATTGCTTTCTAAACTTCTCAGAAATGAGTCTGGGTGCACCTGGATTCAATTCTAGCCCTGGACTTGGCGAGCGCTTTATGTCTAAAAGATTATATGAACACAATCAACACTTCATATCACTTAACTAAGATACTGCAGTTTAGCATAACATTAATCACTTACCAAGTGATCCAAGGAATCTCTCATCCTCAAAGAGTAACGTGGAGAGGTGTCTCTGCTTGAGAGTACATGCTGGTGTGCAGCCTGCTGCCACGCAGGAGAGCTCAGTGAGCCCTGGGCTGTCCACTATTTACAGAGTAAGATGAGTATGGAGACAGAAACACCTTAGCAACAACAGTGGTTCAGCTGGCAGAAACTGTTTTACTGGAATGCTTTACTTCAGTTCGCTTGCCCTTACCTTTCCAATGAACATGTCTTCTGTTCTTTGCAGTGTTCAAGTTCAAGGAAGATTCAATCCCATGCAGAGACCCAAGCCATAAGTCAGCTTTTAGAGGCCAGTCACTGTTTTGACTGCGTGCAGTTGAATTCCTCCCTGAGTCCCGCCTGTGGACCACCCCAGAGGCCTCAGCTGGGTCGCATGGCAAGTGGCCAAGGCATGATGCAGCTGGGTTCACCAAGAGTGTCTGTAACACCTTGTCCTGCCACAGGGTTTCTTGCTGTGATGTTCAGCAGGAAGCCACATATTAGTGGCATACCTCCTTTTCACTGTTTTATGGTGCTATGTCTGGCATTATCCACTACTCACTAATGGTGTACGACATATTCAAATTGTTCAAATTGCTTTGGTTTCTGTTCAACTCCCATCTTTCAAGTAAGTCTGTCACTCAGAAACAAGATATTTTCTATTTACTTCGTGAACCACAAATTCTGTGTTCCTTCATCACATTACTCTAGTGTTGCTTCTGATCCTATTTTAATAAAAAGTCATTAAATTACTTTAATTACCTGCACTGCTTCTTTTCTCTAGGGCTTCATTTGCTAGGCTTGTTAGCTCTGGATGTATATAGGAAACTGTTGGGTTTCTAAGTGGCAATACATTCTGTGTGGAAGAGTGCTGATTCTTTACATCTGGGTTTTTCAGGTTCTGTTTTACTCCTGCAGGAAGTTTGAGAAGGCTTTAAGCACCATTCGAGGCTTTAAGCCTTGTTCTGTAGATCTACTGACTGGTCTATGATGCTAGGAAACCTTTTGTGTATAGGGCACATCCCATGCCTCCGTATCCTTTGCACAACGCCCCTGTTCATGTGTAAGGGAAGCAAAGCTGAGGAAGACCTCTTCAGTCCAGTTCATTTCCTATTTGCTGTAGTTAGCTGCAAGACCAAGAAAATTGTTGGACGATCTTTCAGTGCTGTTACCAGAGGCCTTAGGAGGTGCCCAGCATGGCTGCTATCCTAGAAATACTTACTGCAGTTGCACTGAGCCTGCTGCTTACAGTGGAATTTCAGGGTCTCTGAGCTGGGTGAAACTCTTACTGGAGTTGCACAGATTTCACCCCCACTGAAACGGAAGTTTTCAATGGATTCAGGCTGTTAAACTACATTTGAACAGTGTAATTTGCACAAATTTTCCATGAAATAGTTTCATCCAAATTGCCCACTAAGTTGCCAAATTATCCACCAATTTATTGCACTAACTTGTGACATTTAGATGATCCAAAGAAACAGAGAACAAAAATTTACTCTAAGTCTGAAAAAGTCTTAAAGTCTAGTCGTCATGATTAGTTGTCTGTTAAATGATGCTAACACTTGTATTTCAAATTATATACAGTTAGTTTTTCCAGTGCATATTTGATTTCACCATTTATGGTGACTTTTTTTTATTGAATGCCTGTTACTTGCTCTCTTTGCTACATCTGAAACTGACATTACTCAGATTGGAAGGCTGCATTCATTTACTGCCCAGTAGCTGCCCTTGGTGAGTTTTAGTAGCCCTGGTATAGGTCTGCTTACATTCCTATGGTGGTATTTTCAAGTCCTCTGCTCTCTTCCCATGCCCGTACACCTCTATGCTACATTTTTATTCTAGGTTGGTAAGTAGTTATGCAGAATAACTACTTGCTATTGCTATCTAACTTTGAAAAGAAGAAATAACATTTGGGGTCCTGTCCCTGTGAAAGCTCTACTGTTCAGGCACTCAGATACCATTCGTGTTTAACAATTTTCTCATTTAACAAAATACTTCCAGAAGACATCAATAAAAAACCAATATATCTATTCCTTTCATGACAGAAATCTTTTTCCTTTTTTTGTTTATAGCAATGCTGTGTGAAGCATCCTGAATACCTGTGGTTTTGGTGTCCTTTAAAAATTACTTTGTATGCAATTTTAAACTAATTCAATTCCCTTTTATGCTTTGAAACATTTGCTTTTTAAAAAATTAATAGTTCTCTTCTAGTTACTGAAGAAATTGCTGAAGATCTCAGTCACTTCATTTTAAATAGATAAACTGTTCTAGTTGGTTTCAACTCTTTTTTCCTTTCTTTTTCCAATAACCCTCCTGAAACAGACCTGGTTTTTGCTCCTGAAAGTAATTGAGCTACTAGAATAAAAAGATTCACTCTTAGGATACCATACTTACTAGAGGTCCGTATTTGCAGAAAAGTGCTTTCTTTTGTCCCTTCCATTTAAAAATGTTACTTTTCTACATTTTTTTAAATAGAAAGGAATGTTGCAGATTTTATAGGACTTGACATTGTTATTCTGCTTCTTAGTTCAATTGTTCAGGTGAATTAGAAAAGACGCAACAGGATTGCAAGACTGTTTTCTTGAAGGTGGAAGTGAAAGGGAACAGTAGATGTTCAATATCTGAAAAGGCTGAGCGAAGAGCCACGCTTAGGACACAACAGCCATTTCCAGAGAAAGAAAACTGTAGGAACTGGACAGAAAATGGAAGAGTACCAGCTAAGTACAAAATATTAATTGCTAAAGGTCTGCACAGCTGGGAAAACCCATGGTCATGCTGAGTTGCAGCAGCAAGAAACAGCTGCAGCTTTGTGCAGGACTATTTTGGGACCTTGCTTCCTTAGACAGAGAGTGCTGCTTGCCAAAGCATCTCAATCCAAGTTTCTTCCTTAGACATTTGGGTGAAGGGTGGGAAAATATAGTTTTACAGCAAACATGTTTTAACTCTTTTTTGTGTAAAAAGTGCTCTGTTCTTACAGCTTCTTTATGTTACAGAACCTCTGGTGAAAGCTTGTGAGGTGTTTTCCCAGCCTGGACAGTCCCTTGGGCAAAACGGGTCATCTTCTCAGATAATGTCTTGGTAACTATGGTAACAGTGGCACCTGAGCTCAGGCTGACCAGAGGAGCTGCTTTGCAGGTTATGTTGTCCACGTGTTTTCAGAATTCTCCCATTCCTGGAAATTGTCTGCTTCAGGCTACATGAGGGGTTTTTTTGTTTGGTTTGTTTTTATTTGGTTTTTTTTCCCCCACATTTTCTGTACAGTGAATGAAAATCTACTTTTACTGTCATTAGTTGAAAAGGAAGCTGACAATGGCTAGTGATTCTGTTTGAGGTCTGCATGAACATTAACATTGCAGAAAATTGTTATGCACTTAAGACCAAAAAATTGGCAGTTTTTTTTGAAAAGGCAAACTGTTCAAACAAATATAGAATTAGGCTGGATACTCTCCTCAGTGGCACTTCATAAATAGTTTATTACTTTTGAAGTTTAAAAATACCGTATCAGGAGCTGTTAAATGTCCTTGATTTCTCTGCTTTTAAGTAAAAGTGCATATGGTTGCACATCAGCCATTCACAAAGCTCTGATTAATGTGATGTCTAAGACAGTAAGCATCAAAGCTAAGTACTGTGTTTTAAATCGCTCTTTCTTCCAACAGCAGAGTTCACCAGTGCCTTCAAGGCTGTGCTGTCCCTTTGGAGAACAAGAATTTCTCTTTTTTTCAGTGATTCAGAAATGTCGGTTGTTCATACGATATGCTGCAATGTGAAATGTAGCAAATGAAAATTCTGAAGAGTTTGCGCAAGTCCTGGGTTAGAACTGCAGAGGGAGCTGGGTCAGTGTACAGGTAGCTTTCTGCAGCCCAGGTGTCCTGACTGCCCTGGGTGGGTTCTCCACTAGACAATTCCAACTCATTCTGAAGCAGAAAGATGTCTTGCTGTGATTGGAGTGGGAGCCCCTCTGGGAGCTGCGCCAGGGCCGCATGCTCAAGAGAACACTAGTGGGATGGCTCAGTGTCTCAGAGATCGTCAGCTACAGCTCTGCCAGCAGAGCTGGAAGCATCTCTCTAGAAAGGTTTAGAACAGCTGATGGAAACTTTATAGCTTAGTTATGACAAGAGTTCTTCTTTGAAGTGATCCAGCCCTCAGCTTGACTGTCATCTCAGACACAGAGAGAAGATATTAGATTTGCATTTGAACACTGGCATGATTGGTATTTGTGTTTATTGACACAGTGCCCGCTGGCCTAGGACAGGGAAGTGGGCACAGTGCCAGACTGGTCTGTATAACCACCTTGAATATCCATGAGCCTGTGCCCTGTCCACCCACAGGGAAAGACAGGCCTTGCCGAGGCTCACCTGGAGGTGGTAGGCTGCTCAGCGGGTATGCTGCCTTATTCTTGCACTGCCTGCTCGTGCTCCTCTGCTGTAGGGTGGAGGTCCTTCAGCACCCAGCACAGAGCTGGGTGGGCTTGTTGGCAGAAAAGAAGTGTACAACATGCATAGAGTAGCCTAGCACAGGGAGGGAGATTTTAGAACCAACAAACCACTAAAAAGATATTGAAAGATTAATTTGCAACTTTCTCTCAAACACACTCTTCTTCTGAGGAGATCCTGGTTATTCCTTTTGACACTGACATCCGTTTTGAGAAAGATGGAGGAAGGCTCTGAGACCACATTCTGGAATTACACCTTGGCAGAACAGTTTTTAGTACTTTCACCACTCACGTACAGCTGGGCTACAGAAAGAAGATGGAGCAGGGCCTAGCATCTTGCCTGACCCTTGCTGTTTTTAGGAGTAATCTTTGCACAAACAATTTGTCTACATCCTGATGAAACTTATTAGTGAGGCTGAGAAACTGTTGTACTATGCAATAACTCAATAACATTTGCATTTTCTGTAAAAGCAAACTCTTTCTCTGTATAACAATTTCAAGGTTGACAGAAGGACTGATTGCTGCTGAAAAATGGATAATTTATCATTCTAAACTGTTATAAAGTATTAAACAGGTGAATTTGCTGTTACCTTAACTCTGTCCCCGATGCATATGGATTATGATTTAGTATATAATAATGCTATCAGTATTATTCAAATAATACATTATGCTACCAGATATTTTGCAAATGTATTCTGGTAATTTGGTGTATTTATCTCTTGATTTAACTCTCTTCTTCCCTTCAGTTATCTTTTGTCCATACCCTGCTTACCATAATTATTTGTTTCTAGACTGTGTCTTCTGAGACGTGGCAGTGCATCCAAGGAGAGCAGCTGTGGGGAGTGCTTACTGATATTTTACTCTTTTCTAGGACTGAGAGTGTAAGTGTTCTGTTGGGGGCATAGGGGTGGAGTCCACAGCTGTGAGGATTAGGTGCTGATTACTGACACCAGCTGGGCTATGTGTGCACAGTAAGCTTCCGGCCCTGAATGAAGAAGTAAGAGGTGATGGGGCAAAAGTTGTGTATCTCTGTTCCCATGCCATCAACCCCCTTTCTGTCCTCTCTCCCTCTCTTTGATCCAGAGGGCAGGGCTACTAGACAGCAGTTTCTCTGAGCCTGTCACAGCAGAGATGCCTGAAAGTCATCCCACTTTTTTTCTTTTTTTTACCCATACTATTCCCTTTCCTCTTCCCTTCAGATAGTCATCAAATCAGAGAAGGCCCACAGGCTGTTGGGTAATAAGGGAAGTTCACTGCAGCTCCTGGCTGGTTAGTAATAGGACACTGGGTTTGTATACCTTTACAAACAAACTCTAAAACTAGATAACCTGAAAGGACCAATCTTGTTCCAGAAGAACGGGTGTGGGGGTCTTTACAAACATCAAATCGCACAAGTTTGTTACAGAACCCAGTCTAAACCTTTGAGTTTAGGGAAGAGTGTGTAGGCTTAATAGGCTTCTGAGGATTAACTTCTCAATGTTGGGTGGGCTTAATGCTAATTTTAATGATCATACGATGTGTGATATGGGGGGGTGGGTGTACATGTTAAAGGGGGAATATGTAGTAGGCAGTTTGGGCCATCGGTACCTTCCTCATACCTCAGCCAATGCAGAAAGGAGGAGGGCAACTTGTGATTGGGAATTTAGGATAAAAAAGGAAAAAAAACTCAAGAGACCCCACAGGTGGACTGTCCCTTTATTTGAATAAAGTTGATTCTTGCAGGACCCCTCTGTCTCCTTTGTGGACACTGGCATGTGGCAGCGTGCCTTTCCGCACATTAGCATGGGTGGGTCAGGAATAGAGAAGGGAGTGGTGCATGGGCCCAGGTTGCAGGTTTTGTCAGGGCAGTAGATTTACCATGAAAACCCCAGTTCTTGCAAAACTAATCTTGGACTAAAGATAACTCTTAACACTGAGGAGTCAGTAAGGCAGTAATATCTGTTCCATGAAGGCTGAAAGGCAATGTTCCCAGGAGTCCTCTCCTGAGCTATTTTTTCCATCTGCTAATGCTGGGGAACACGGAATCATAGCATGATTCCCCTGAGTTTGAAAGGAACCACAAGGATCATTGAGTCCAGCTCTTCACCCTGCCCAGGACAACCCCAAAAATCACACCATGTGTCTTAGAGCATTGTCCAAACACTTCTTGCACTCTTTCAGTCTTGGTGCGCTGACCACTTCCATGGGGAGTCTGTTCCACTGCTGAACCACGCCCTGGGTGAAGAAGCTTTTCCTAATATCCAATCTAAACTTCCGCTGGCAGACTTCAGGCAATTCCCTTGGGTGCTGTAACTGGTGCTACAGAGAAGAGATCAGTGCCTGCCCCTCCTCTTCCCCTCATGAGGAAGTTGTAACTGCAATGAGGTGTCCCTGTAGTCTCCTCCAGCCTGAAAAAACAAAGTGACCTCAGCTGCTACTCGTATGTCTTCCCCTTGAGGCCCTTCACCATCTTCATTGCCCTCCTTTGGTCACTCTGTAACAGCTTTTTGTCTTTCTTATATTGTGGCACCCAAAACTGCCCCCAGGACTCGAGGTGAGGCCGCCCCAGTGCAGAGCAGGGTGGGACAATCCCCTCCCTTACCCGGCTGGTGATGCTGTGCCTGATGCACTCCAGGGCATGGCTGGCTTACACCAACACTAGCAAATAGCTGCACGGTGCCATGGGCAGCTCCCAACACCTGGACACACACCGTGGAGTTGCATGTGTCCCACTTGCCATGGGGTAACATTATGGCCAAAACGAGCTCTTTTTCTCTGGTAGTTTCCTCATAGCAGTCTCATTTGGGACAAAATCTTCATGTTGCTGTTATGGGGCTGGCGATAACTGTGATGTGCTGTTACTAAACTCATTCCTGCTTCCACTGACCAAAGGGTTAGCTGTTGGGAATATTAGGAGGTTTATGCACTCCATTTTGTTTATTCAACTGACATCTCTGAGTAGTATCACTATCAGCCTAAGTACTCAAACTGGTAGCTGCATTATCTGCTACAATCTTCAAATACATCAAAAGAGACTTGGAGAGAGATATTTTTAATTAGAAAAGCTAGAAACATGTGATAGCCACAAATTAAAACTAATACCCACAATTCTATTTCAATTTTTCCTCTTGTCCCAACCCTCTGAGTGGTGCTGTGAGCCCATGGCAGTGGGGGTGTTACTTAGAACTAGGCTTGACTTTTTGGCAGGTGATTGCCTCCTCCCCTCATGGGATTGCTGTGCGTCAGTGGAGTGCCCTCATTCTCTTTCCATGCAGATGGAGGCTGACAGCAGGATCTCTATCAAAACTGTGCTGCTTTGATGTCTTTGCTGCATGTGCTCTGCAAGTTGCACTGTCTTGCAACACCTCCAGACAACTTCTGTGAAAGGAATACAAGCACCTGTATGACTGAGAGCTGCTGTATTTTTCTAAGACATTTATTTCAAAATTTATTTCAAAAAATTACATGACCATAATTATGATTTTCAGGAACACTTCAGAACTGATGTTCTTTGCTATCCTTTCCCCTCCCTTCTTCCGTCCCTGCAGAGTTCAAGAACCTTATTGTATTGTACTGAGCAGCACCTGTTATGTCTGACTAAGCTATGTCAGTGCTGTGCTGTTTTCCACTCTCTTTTGGCATCCCTGGGGAAAGTGGTTTATGTAGCACAGTACTCCCAACAACTTACTGTGTTTCATTTCTTTCACGGAGGTGTGTGGTTCTGTGTTTCTGGGTGTGATTTCAAGCTGAGGAGGCCTAGGGATACTGATTATTTCCATTATTAGATTTGAGAGGAGCCTGCTCACTGATTTGGGGCCAGAATAATTTTTATCCATGCTTATTTGGAGCAGAGTGGGGGAAAGAATATCACGATCTCTGGCAGCTGGTGATGGTCTAACCTATACAAATGTGTTCAGCTTTGGAAAAGCCTTATCAGTATGCATATCTCTGCTCTGGCCTTCACAGCGTTTTTGCTTCTGAGAGAGACATCAGCGACTGCTAGCGCGGGTGTGCTTGACTGTTGTGATTGGGTGGGTAACTTCATCAAAAAATGAGTTGCACCACTAATTGTTTTGTCAACATAGGAGCTGTAAGTAGTCATTGTGCACTTTTTAGGGCTTTGCAGAAGCTGGAAATTCCTCTGTACTGGTGTGAAAGCTATTCCAGAAAGTGCATACACTGTGAAGGTTGTTACTTTTCCTTGCAGCTGATCTGGCCAGGCAGTTTGACAATTCCAGTGGTGATTACATTGCTCTATGATAACTCTGCATTCTGTTTAGAATCCCATGAAAAAAGATTTGACTGTATTAAATTTTAACTGTGATTGAATTAAAACAGATTTAACTATATTTAAAAATACTTGAGCTAAAGCAAACCAATGAAAGATGCTTAGCCGCACCGTGGAGAAAATGAGTAAGTGCACATCGCCTACTTGACTGTTAATGACTGATTTCTCATGATCCTGAGCTTTGGATTTTCTTTCTCATCAGTTATCACCTCTTTTCAGTACCTCCACTGTGCAAACCAAAGCAAAGTCAAGACACAAGGAAGCAGTGGGTATGTGCTGCCAGGCATAGGGTTTGCACAGAAAGATGTGTGGAGGCATTTTACTACAAGGACATCCTTTCTGTAGTCAATATCTCTGTGGACTGCTTCCATTGTTTACCATCATGGGCTTGTGTTTTCTTTTCTTTAGCAACAGCACCAGTGGTTATTTGAATGACTTATCTCCTTACTTTGGCTATACTCCTCTCTTCACACTCACCCAAGGTTTTTGTTAATGCAAAACCAAGTATTCAGGCTCTGAAATAACCCATAAACTTGAAGATGATATCTGATAACCAGAGTTTTCCTGCTGCCAGCCAGGAAAGTCTGAGAACTGCTACATCTGGCTGTGATTTTTAATATGCTAATATAGCCCTCAAATGGGACATCCTATTGGTTAAAGAAAGTGATTATTAAAATTATGATGATATTGGTGTCTTGCTTAGAAAGTACAGGGAGGAGGTCTCATGGCAGATAACATCTATCCTCACTATTCTCATTCTTTTTCTAAGAGCCCAAACTTTTTGATTCATTTTAAAATCCATACTGGAATTTAATAAGATATTCTCATCACAGTGCAACATGTGGGCCTGCTGACCCTGCATACTCCTCCTTGATCTGTCTATAGTGCTTGTTTATCAGGAAAGTGGAGGAGCGTGTGTGTAAAACACAAAAGAATCTTAACAAAAGTTATTTCAGTGTTGTTAAAAGTCAAAGCTGAGATTTTTACAAGTTCAGATTCTGAAAGCAGTTAGGGCTTAAGTCAATATTTATATTTACTAACTGTGACTCCAAATGTCTTTCACTCTCCTGATGCATCTGTGTCAGAATCACCATATTTATTTATATTTAAGCTAAAGTTAAGTCATTGTTGCCCAACAAGTATATATGGTGCTACTGATATCCAGAATATTCTTGCAAATTAGAAATATCCAGACACTATACTGCATGCAAAGGTAGTGATATCAGCTGTACTGGGTGGCACATAGTGCCCCTCAGTCCTCAGTCCTCTCTGAGGCAGATTGACACGGCGGTGCGGTGGTTGGTGGTAAATGCCGCGCCCTTCCCCAAGCGTCCCTCTGAGGAGCTGCTCGGGTGGTGCTGCTTCCACACCTATGCAGACAACTAACCACTGGTGCAGGTGGACGCGCTCACACACTCACACCCAGGATAGCTCGCAGTTAAGCCGAAGGTAAAAGAGTCGGAAGGATCCGTTGTATGGAGTTCCAAGGAGTTTATTCCACAAAGGGGTCCAGGGACAACGAACAAGAACTAACAGAGGGTCCAGGGGTTTTACACGACAAGGTACAAGGGGTGGACAGAACATCAGGGTCCAATCAGGTGAGGGCCAGGGGGTGGAGAGAAGGCAGGGTTACATTGCAACAACCAATGAGGGCAGGCAAGGGGAGGAGCAAGGGAACAGGACCAATGGGGCATTGAGGAAAGGAGAACATTTGAGAACATAACCTTATAAGGATACAAAGAGTGATAAGCCAACGGGCAAACCAAATAGGAAAGATCAACATATAACTGCAAAGCCCTGTGGGGAGACCTTCCTTCTCACCACAACCTGGGGAGCAACTTTAGACCTCGGAGCCTTCCCACCAAGGGACCTCTGTTGCTCCAGGGCCCTCCTGCCTAACAGTCTCGCCAGATGCCGGCTCCACAGCCTCGGCATCTCCCGCGACGGCCTCAGCCACCGCAACAGCAGAGCACGTAACTAGTGCCTGGAAAAGATAAGCACAACACAAGCGTAGGGTGACGGTATTTTCTTGGCACAAGTTCTAAGCTTCCAGTGATTTACAGATCATGGCTTGGGGACTTTTGAATGAAGGTTTGGATCCCTTCATTAAATCGTGACAGACCCTCTAGATAGAGCCTGATCTCCAGCAAAGATATGCTGGGTCTGGAAGCACACTGGAAATGCTGAAACTGCAATAGGGGCGTAGTAGTATCTAGTCCTTAATTCCGGGGCTGTGGGGAAAAAAGAAGGGGAAATGCTCTCTTTTAGCATTATTTCCATGTCATTCTGGCTAAACCTGTAAAACCATACTGCATTTTGCAAACATAAGTTCTTGTTGTTTTGCCAAGTCTGGACATGCTACTGCGATGTGATGGGAGGGCAGGCAAGGGACACATGGTGTTAGTAGGCTCGTCTTGGAATAATATTTAAAGAAATGTCTTCAAAGTTTTGAGAAGAGAGTGAAGACATGGTAGTACTATCTAACACACACTGGATTGCTTTTCTTGCTGAGAAATGATTTTTTTCCAAGTCCAGAACTTGAAAATATTTCAGATATTGAAAAATCACCTAGCATTAGGATAGGGCTTCAGATGACAAGAAGAGCGATACTGGCTCTGAATGTGGCCATTACAATGTCAATGATGCAGGAGTGAGATCATTAGGGGTCATGATTGTTATTCCAGTCATCTATTCTTTGTTGCCTGCAGAGTGAATATGGGAGCCAAGACTGTTGTAATGAAATCCTGGGAAAATACTGGCATCTTCTGAACCCTAGTGTAAAATAGAATCTCCCTCCTTAAGCTGGGGGTAGTGATTCTCCCCTCATATCTCTATCATCTCTCCATGGTTTTTTGAATATTCTTGTCCTTTGAAAGAAGGCACAGAGGCTGCCTGATGATTCACAGTATGTGATTTGTGATCAGACAAAACAGAAATAAGTCAAAGGGGGAAAAAAGTAGACAACTTTAATGTAACCATGAGTCTGACTAAACCCCTTGGCTCTGTTTCTTCACACGATGGGTCTCTCACACTTGTCAGGGAAGAGCTGGTCCTGAAAGAACCACCTGTAGTGGAGGAAAGAGAGTTGCTTCTCCATGCTCACCTACTGGGTTCAGCAGCTCCTATTGTCACATGTAGGTGGCACCAATGGCAGCTACACCGGTGTATGTGTTGCCAGTGAGTGCCTTGCACAGTAGCTTCCAAGTTATTTTAGTCTCCTGGCTCTTCCAGGATTTTCTTACTCTTCCCTTTACAGCCATGTGAGAGGTTGGAACGTACAAGAATGGAGGAATGGAGCCCTGAATATGCTCATCAGTGGTGCCCAGTACCTTAGATAGCCTATTGCCACACTCTTGTCTTGTTCTCCAATGAAACAGGAGTTTGTTTAAAGTGAAAGCCATGCTTTTGTCCCCAGACTTGTTTGCACATGACCTGATTACCACAGGATCCTGGAAGACAAAACTTTATTCTTCTGTCTTCTCTCTCCCAAAAGCTTCTGCTGCATTCATATGCTTAGGACACATGGTTGATTATCTATGAGTAAAGTTTCCTCTCTAGGCAGATGATGGGTAGGGGCATAGGTTGTGCCGGTGGCTACGTGGCCCTTCCCCTGCAGAGGAGTAGTGTTCAGCATGAGATTTGTCAGTAGTGAACATTGTAATCCACTGCCTCTGCACTCTCCTTTTCACCAGTCTCCCTCACAGGTTTCACTGACCTGGGGGAGTTTCTTAATTGCACTATCAACACATTCAGGTTTCTTGTGAGTATATCCTTCACTCCATGAGCTTTTTGGCTTCCATAGCCTTGTTCCTAGAGGTAATTTAGGATCACCTTTCTTCTACTAGTTTGACTCTCTATTGCTCTGCCTTTCTGGTGTCCATTCTGGTCTTCCCTCAACTGTTCTCCATCCTCCTTCTCATCAAAGAAGGCAGCAACCAAAAGACCTTCTTATGCCACCCTTTTATTGTTAGACACTTACAGGAAGGAAATAAAAGTAAAGAAGACAACCAAGAGAGGGAGAGGAAAGTATTGCCTCCCAGCAGAGTGTGAGAGTGCAGAAGGCCTTGATGGATTTTAGCTTCATTCGGGACACAGTGTTTCTCAGGGTGGAAGTTTTCCCTAGGAGAGCAATGCCTTGTGAGCCTTTTCTTCAGATATGCTGTTAGTCTCTTAACACCTCCCTCTTCGTCTTTCCTTGCTGTCCTCTGACCAGTGCAAGAAAGCAAAGCCTTTCTTTCTGAGCAGGCTAGAGAACCCCCTAAACATGGATGAGACACACTTTTAGAGGTTTGTGTGGGCTTCTAACAACCTCTCGTTTTACCTGGGGAGCAGAGAGGAAATTAGGAGGCACTATCATCGTATAGATATTGGTGTAGACATTATTTCTGCTGACTCACCACTGCCAGCTCTCCCCTTCCCCCTGCTCCAAGATATTTTCATGGATAATGAGTGGGCTCTCACAGTTCTAAAAACACAACTGTGACTGCAGCAGAGGAGTATGTTTTCTGGGTACATTGCCACCCACAGGAAATGACAAGATTTTTTTTTTGCTGTTTTTTTTTTTTTTTTTTTTTTTTTTTTTTAATTTGATTGGAATCATGGTATGCCTCTCTAAGTGAGACTGAAACAAGTCCCATATTTATGTTTGTTGTGTGACTCCTGGCAGCATACAATACACCTAAATCCCCAGACATGTGACTGTGGCTCAGCTCTCTCTGTAAATTCCTGTCCTCTTTTGAGCACTTTTACAATTGCATTATTACCTCTCCCTGAAGCCTGGCTCCCTGTTCTGTCATCAAGATTCAATCTTAAAAATAGCAATCAGGATATAATGATCAGCGGTAGCTTTGGAGCTATCAAGGTCCATGCAGCAAGAAACATGGTGTTCATCTCGCTCCAGCCTGAGGAGATTGGAAGAAATTGCATTTTACTGAAGGTCATCAGAAGAAAGGAGACACTCAGTTCTGTGTCCATGCAGACCGCATGCAGGAATCCTGTTCCTGTTCCATTCTTACTCCAGGTTTGAGAAAACTTCTACTCATTCCTCTGGTGAAGCAAAGACCTTCAGGCCTTGCACCGTGATCATCCGTGTCCTGACTGTAGCTTTCTCTGATGCCAGGACACCATGGATTTACTGTGACTTCTCCACATAGCAACCTCCTGCATGGAAGGGAAAGCAATGCCCTCCCTGTGGCCTCAACATCTCTGACACCTGCATCTAAAGAGGCATCAAGGCAAGAGGTAAATCTAGGGAACAAAGTAGTTCTCTCATGTCTGTATGGGAGGAGAACAGCCTCTGTTTCTTTCAATCATGGCCAAATAGGAAGCAAAAAGACAGGTTTCTTCCCTGCTTGGAGGCTGAAGGACAAGGTTAGGTGTCAGGAGTAAATAGTGGCAGGAATAATAATGCATCTTGCTTCTTTCATCAGTTTGTGTATCTACAAGAACCCCATGGGTCTTCATGCTGTGAACTTGTTGCAGAAACCTCTGAGATGTTTTGCGAGGGACCTGCAGAAACCTAAGAAAGGGAATTCCAGAAGAAGATGGAAGCACTTAGAGAGCTCAGAAGAGTATGAAGGCCCACAAGGCAAAACATGTTTTTGCTTTTTATTGCTCAACTGTTGCTTTTCCATTCCTTAACTTCCCTGTCCACAGTCTGTTATTAATAGGAAAGTGAACCATAGGCTGTTGAGTGGTGAGTATTTTGAAGATCATGAATTATATGCCAAGAATTCAGGAGATCAGTTCAAAATAATGGGATTTTAAAAAAAAAAATCAATATGTTTTATGTTTCTATGATTTGCTTTCTGGTATCTGATTCTGTAGTAACCTCACAGTTGAAAGCTTCTCTCTCTACAACTTAAAAAGCATCTTTCCCTTAATAAAAGCTTAGTTTTTCTCCTGAATTTAGTACCTGGGGTTAGAACAGAGGAAAAAAAATCTATGCTAAATATAAAATTGTAAAAAAAAAAATTAAAAATTTTAAAATTGTAAGTATTCTGATTTGATGACACTGAACTACTGATGATATCAGTGTATGTACATGCACTGGTAGGTTCAGGGCAGTAAGCAGTCATGATCTCAATCTAAAGCAAACATGAAAGGATTTTTTTTTTGGCATTGGAATTTGGTAGGATATACAAATACCTAAGAGGTTTAAATTTGTTTGCAAAATCAGAACAGAAGAACTCTGGCTCCCTTTTTTATAGACCCAACATAAAACACAATACAATTTAGCATCACTCTTCATGCATGAAGAATCAGAATTCAGTGTGTATGAATGATGTAACAGCACATATATTTTCAAGCACCTAGTACCAGGATGCTTTTGGCGTCATGGGGAAGCTGAGCGGGATAGTACAGTGATGGTGGAGCATTATGAAAAGAGATGGATGCAGGCCCTGCAGAAGCAGTAAGAAACACTGAAGGCAGAGTTCTCAAAATGCACATGTAACTCCTTGCTCATGCACAAAAATGGCTCCAGGTGGAGCTATGGGAGGTCTTGGATCCGTGGCGGTTCTTTAGTTCTTCCCTTTCTTCTGTTGCTGCAATATGATGTAGGGGCAGAAGAAAGGCCCTGGCAGGCGTCATCTCATCCAGCCCCTGGCCACAGACAGAGATAGTAATAGATCTGGGGTTCCTGTTGTGTGTGGCCATAGCAGAACAAGGCAGTCTTGCCTGGGGTTATGGTTTCTGAAAACCAGTGACTCATGCTATGGTGAGAGGAGGGAGTTTGCTGCTCAGTGGGGTGGATGTACCCCTGACCCGCATGCCGGAGCACCCATTGGCTCAGTACAGGTTGTCCCTATTCACTGAAAAAGAAGAAATATGCTTTCTCCTTTTCCAGTCTCCTTCCTTGGGGCAAAATAAAAGCTGTGGCTGTTATGTACACAAAGATGAGGGATATTTTTGCAATGCTCCTGTCCCACCTGCAGTGATATTTTTTTCTATCTGTTACAACCTCTCTCCAATCTCTGTATTTTTACTAGCTACTTTCACCTAGATTTGGCAGACGACTAGGGTTTTGGAGGATTTCAAGTGAAGAAAAAAAAAAGAAAAAAAAGGAAATACAGGTGGAAGAAAGGGGAGAGAGGATCCCTGTTTGCGTGCCAAGAAAGGGAAAGGCAGTAGCACTGTGAGATCAGCCTCTGCTCGATGCTAGTGGGTTTGCACTGCAAACAGCACTGATGGGAGCCAAGCTGCATTCATTCTTCTGTGGGTGGAACCGTTTGTATGAAGCAAATCATCAGTATTTTTTAAACAGATTTTTATTGACTTTTCACTTATTGATGGGTTGTGCAATTTTTGCTGTCAATCACTCAGCAGAAAATCAAAAACTGGTGCTGAAATCAACTCTTTACAGGCAGAAAAAAATTTGGTTGGATTAGGACCCCATTTATCTCCTCATTGCATGCATATTGAGTGGTGACAGCACCTTCAAAACGGTTGTATTAATAAATCCTGGGAGCTTAAGCTGGGTGGGATTGACTGTGTGAAGGAGCAGAGTGTCTGATTATTACTTACTTGGGTACTTGGGAATGACTGTATTTCATGGTTCTAAAATGCTAGCTGAATAAGCAGCATAACAGATCATAATACCATTGCATGGGAAATTGCATGGGTTTTACACCTAGCACTTATGTGGCTCTCTCCTGTCTGAGTTTTTTCTTTTGCATCCTAGATATTTTAGTACAAGAGAGATATCCCTTGGAATGGCTTAACTGTGCTACTATGAATTATTTTCATTAGTGCCCAGGAGTACCTAAGGCAATAGCTCCATTATGTTAGGCACTGTTGACACCTGTTGTAAGAGACAACCCCTTCTGCAGAGGTTTTACAATTGAAATAATCAGTCATGGACTAAGAGGAGAAGGTGGAGGCAAAACTGCAAAGTGTGATTTTTGAGAAACAGAGGAAGGAAACCGAAATAATTTTCATGTTTAAACATTTGAGATATAGAGGACCTTGTTTTGTCAAAACAACAAGGCCTGTTAATTTCACAATCAGAAATTACTCAGGGAGCATGCATTAGAATTGCTTTTCTCCACTATATTTGTAAGGGAATTTCTTCATACAGGAGGGACCACTGCTCCAACAGGAACCACCCCTTGAAGGGATGCCTGAGAAGTGAAGGCTAGCTGGTGGTTTAGCCCACAGCTAAGCCCAGGTTGGCACATCTCCCACCAGCCCCTAGGGATGTCCCTCCCAATTCTGGTGAGCATGGAACACACACAATCTGCCTCCATGAGTCATCTGATCAAAACTAGCTATCTTTTGCTGTTAAATTTCACTTTGCCGATGCTATATGTTTTGAATGGAGGCTTTTCAGAGGCGGTAGCATTCATTTTTTATTGTGGGAAAGTGTATTTTATCCACTTGTCTTGTATGCAAAATGTCTGTCCTGCTACAGCTCAAATTTCCATTAAAAATTTACCATGGAACAGAACTGAGCATTAAAAATGTGAGCTTGCACAGATGCTCCTGCAAGCCCTATCCAGGTAAAGTCCAGGGTGTGGAGATAAGGTCTTGCTAGAAGAGGTCCCCCCCTGCCTTACCTATATCCCAAGCAATTTAGCAAGACTCAGCCCTCACAGAGGAGCATCTCCAGTCATTATGCAAATCATTCTTTTCAGCCTCATTTGCATAATTGAGGAGCTGCATGAAGGGGCTGTATCCCTCCTCCCTGGCTGCTGGAAAGGGTTACTTTAGCATGTTTGTTGAACTGTTGAACTGATAATCGTTTTTCAAAGAGATCCTGTTTACTCATAAGCCTATTAGACTGTGCTATTTTTAATTCTTTAATACAGGATGTTATATAAAAAAATACAAAAAGCAAATTAAGTTAGTTACCATAGCAGGTAGCCTCTTGGACTGCAATCAGTGAAGCTGATGTTAATATGGAGAAAGGCTCATTAACTTTAGCAGAGAGACCCTTTTCTTGCAGCTAATAAGTGAGTCATGCAGGTACATATTTTTTCAGAAACTAGATATTTTTCCCATCACAGGCAATTTAACTGCCCATATTTTATAGCCATCTGTCTGCTTGGGGGGGTGTGTGAATTGTGTTGTTCAGTGTACTTCAAAATCCTAGCTTCAAAAGCAGGACTAAGAATAAAGGATTTGTTTACTCATCAATATTTCTATTAAGACTGGACTAAAACCTTCTATGTAGCACAGCAGTATTGCCAGATATTGTTGTCATTTAAGGAGCTGAACATAGTTTGTATCATATAAACCTCGTATATGTAACAGAATAACTTTTATCCTGTGATATGGATTTTAATTGTGTATCTGAGGCTCTGATCCTCAGGATTCATTAACCATCCCCTGGTCTAATCCTCCACTCATTAGCTGCTGCCTGACATCTCTGTAGATGTCCCCAGCTTTGGAAAGGGCCTGTGATGAATAAGACTGCCCTGTGGCAAAAGGTGAAATGCTAGTATTTTGTTCTGTGCTTCTTTGTGTTAACGTGGAGCTGCACACTCTGACAGACACCTGATAAACTCAGACCAATGAGGCTGATCAGGGATCTGTGCAAAGCACATGTCATATTCCTTACTTTCCTCTTGGTCAAATGTGAAGACTTTTTCTGCTATGCCGTCTTTGCTAATACACTTTCTCATCTTCAAAATTAATAATAACTTTCTGAAGATATGAATGATCACCACCATGTGTGCCAGCCAGTCTTCGGTTAGAGACTTAATGAGAATATGTAACACAGTAAAATGCAAGTCTTTGCAAATCTTAGAGCTTGACCCTCTAAGAGGATTTTGGAACTGGAACAGCTGATTTCTTTGGTTTGTCACTGAATAAATAAAGAGCATATTGGATTGTATCATTCAGTTTGTGCTACTTCTTCTTTGCATCTTTAGGCACAAATATTCCTTTCGATGTCATAACACAACACTGTCTCCTGAAAGGAGTGCAGACAAGCTTCCATGTTTAGGCTGGCAACTCCAAGGCAGCTATGGTCAGAGTGAAGGCTTCACAGAGCTGAAGATTATGGACACTAGCACTCCAAATCTGACTATATATTATTTTGGTCAACCAAAAGCTGTTGCATGGTACCTGACAGTTGTTGTCTGACAATATAGAGAATATGGAATTAGGTCCTGTACTATCAAATTAAAAGATTTCACTGTGGCACGATGCATGTAAAGTTGCCCTTTCAATTCATGATTGTCCTAGACATTTTGCCAGCGTTGGTTGGAGTTTTTGTGTTTGGGGTTATTTTTTTGGTGCCAGAGGGATTCTTGGTTCTCTCTCTCTCTCTGTAGCTAGAGCGAGCTAAAGTGAACCACGTTCCGCCTAGCACATAAAATTTGTACTTTTGATTTGTTGGCATTGTTCTGATGTTGGGGCCTGGGAAGCTGTGGTCTGGATTGTTTAGCACCTGGGAACTGAAGTGTTAGACACATACCTAGAAGAGAGTACCAAGACTGGCTAAATCATGAGCAGCCTCTCTTTGAATTGCAAAAATAAGTGCAGTGACCATTTCTTTAGTTGGTACGAATTGGGCTTTTAATGTACCCTATGTGCCCTATCCAAAAAATGATGATGGGACTTAAAACATGTATGTTTTCCCAAGGCATGTTGTGGATAGGTACTTACAATTTACCCCTCAGAAGATACACATTGGTGTCACTTAGCTGATTGCAAGAAGAAAGCACTTCTATAAGCTGTTGGACATCTGGTCTTCCTTATTCTACTTCAGGGATTTGTTCCACAGAGAAAATCAGCCAGGCATCACACAAATTGCAAGAGCAAGGACTTTGCTTTGAGGATCTGAAATTCACATCACTTCCACTAGAGTCAACAGTCCTGGTGAGTCAATCAGTGAAAAACAAAAATCATTCTCTGAAATTAAGGTTGTCTTTTTATTTCACTCTTCATATAATTTATTTTTTTTTTAGCGCAGACACTGTCATTTCGGTATTCAAATTACAAATTAGCCTTTGATCTAGATGGATTATTTCAGCAAACCAATGCATTGCACTGTTATACTTGGTATATTTAGATTAATTAGATCCTCTTTATTTTAGAGCAAGAACTTCTTTATGCTAAGAAATGCAATAAAGCCTATTGATTAAATGAACTCACTTATCACATATACATGTGGTTGATAAGAGCCACTTGGTACTTCCTGAGTAGAAAAGAGAATTGAGCATTTTCATGTGGCTTCTATTAGTGTCTTCATTAAAGATTCATGTCATTTTCTTTCTTTTCCCTTACTTGTCTAATAAATATACCATTAGAGCCATTAATTTGCCAAGAGTTAAGTTGTTTAAGTGCTATAAGATATGCCAAGTAAATTGTTGGCTCCTAAGGTATTGGTTTTCTGTCTAGATATCTGGTATTTTCACAGTCCCTTGAAATTCCAAATTCAATCATCTCTGCAGCAGCAGAAAGGTAATTGAAACATTAGGCTCAGCTCAGTCCCCAAGGGAATGAACAAACAAAAGATAGGCAAGCTTACTGTGGCATTCTACAGAGGCGGCTATATTCCATTTTAGGGGGGAAAATCTTTACTGTTGGAATCAGAAAACTACTGCAATGAGAATTCATAACATTACTGGGGTTGTAGGAATGGAAATCATATTTTGCCTGTTAGTTGCATAAGCATGGTGTAATAAAATAGTTTAAGTAGCCTGGCAGGTAGACAGACACAGCTTACGGGGGCTTTGAAACCACGGTCATTCCTGGTTTAGGGAAATCTGGAAATGTCAATCCTCACCTTAGATTATAATTTCTTAAACACCCCGCATTTATTTCAATTCACGCTTAGCCTGTGCAAAGCACTTGCAGATCTTCGAGAAGTGTAGTACCCACAGGAAAGACAAGGTAGATACGTCAACACACATTAGGAAAAGAGGACAAGAGGTAATTCATGCACAAGACCCCCTGAGTCGTTGCAAGAGGTAGGGCTCCTACTGCTATTTAGGAGGACCATGAAGTGAGAGGGAGTAGACTCTTTGCAGGCAGGCCTGGACAAAACCGTCCTGAGCTGACTTTATCACAGACTTGTAAGTAGGAAAAGAAGGTGGGCTTAGGTAGTGGAGACTCAGACATGACAAGCAAGTAAATGGAAAATGACAAGGGCCCCTGAAGGTAGCTCCAGGAAGAAGGACTGAGATGATAATAATGGAAGCAGCCAAGGGAGTGGGTGTGTGAAGGTGGTTGCTTTTGGCAAAGGCCAACAGACAAGAAGAGGAAGTTGAGCATAGGAGAAACCAAAACCAGAATGTTTTGGTAACTGAAGGAAGATTTAATGAGAATGTCTTTGAGGGAGCACTAGCAAAGAGTGTGGTTTCCAGAGACACTAGTTTCCTGCTGGCTCCTTCCAAAAAGCTGAAGTCCTAAATCCACCTGTTTGCTCTGGCTGAGCGTATGATATGGTCCCAAATGTAGTTTAGTAGGATGACTTCTAGTCTCACCTCCAGCTTCTCCTGCAGTGCCATCAACTTAGTAGAGGCTGCTCAACAGCTACAGATAGAGACAGGTGTTTTGTCTTACAGGTCTGTCTCAGTCAGTGACTGTCACCTGAGTTTGTCCAGGTGACAAGGAGCAGCAGTAGGGCTCCCAGTTTGCTGTTACATGGAAGGTTACCTGAAGTGAGCAGAAAAGCCTCTTGGCATAGAATTGTCATGAGCTCCTCACAGGAGCTCACATTTCCTGGAGACTTCATTGCTGAATGAGAAAACATCATTTTTGTATTTGCTTTCTGTTTGGAGGCCGTTCTGCCTTTGTTGCACGATGCCCTTTGTGTCAAGTGAACTCCACATTTTTATGTACTTCTCGAACACTTAGGAAGACACTAAGGCCATGAGCAGTCATGAGTATCTTCTGGGACCAACCTAGCAGATGGGTCCCAGCCTCAACCCTCTTTGGGGACTAACAGACACGGCAGACTAAATGGCAGATGTATNTATGAACAGAGGTTTTGTCTCTGTCCCTCCAGTGCCGTTAGGTCCATGCAGTGTGGTTTGTAGAATGCTCCCGGTTTTCTGGGCTCAGTGTTTCACTGTCCTCACTTCTGCTTTAAAGAGCTTCTGCTCTGACAAAGGATGTGTACCTCAATAGCACATTACAAACCAGAGCCTGTGAAGAAAAGTCTGCCCTCATTACACTTTCAGAAGGCCTTTTCCTCTCTCACATATTGAGGGTGCTTTCACCTTTGCAACTACTCTTCCTCCCACAAACACCCAGGATACTCTTTGCTAGACCGATCATGATGCTGGAAAGAGGAGAAAGGGCTCTTTACATCTCTGTCACTGTCTTGGTTTTTATAGGAGGGGTATTGGCCTGGGCTACAGGCTTCATTGCACTGAAACATTTCTAAGATCCTCCCATTCATTCAACTATAAGGTCACCTTTTTCTTACATGAAAAGGAATAAAAATACTTTTCATTTGTTGAAGTTACTATTCTCTCTCTACTCCAGTTTATTTCCTGCTAATTATAATTGTATCGACCAAAAGCTCCTTGGGAAGCAAAGAGCTTGACTTACTTCATTCTCCCATCTTCCATGCAGAAAATCCTTCTGTTTAAGGGGCAGGATCCTCTGCAGGTGACCGTTTTCCAACAGTCTTTACTCAGGCATGAGTCAGCTGTTGCACAAAGTCAGCAGGGGCCTTTTCAGCAGCTTCAAACAGCTGCTGGATCAGATGCTGCCTGAATGTGCATGCTGAATATGAGGGAGCAGGAAGCCTTTTGCTGCCTGTGCTGTCTGGAGCTTGACAAAGCAACCTGAATTTTACAATGTACTCCCTCTCTGCCTTGAACACTCTTTTCAGAAAGCTACACTGGGTACTTCCTGTTCAAGGCGCACTAGGTACGTTTCACTCAGTTTGCTTCTACAGCGAAGATGTTCTGCTGCAGCCCAGTTTGAAGCCACACGACAGAGAAAGCCAAGTGGGAGGTGGGTGTGAGGGATGCAGTCAGGTGTGGGTGCAGAGGGAAGTGACTAGGCTGTTCCCAAAGCCCTGTGAGGAACAGAATCCCCAGGCATCATTCCCCTTCCCTGCAGTTTGCTGACTTCTTCGTCAGGTGTGTTGTGCAAGCAGCTTTTCAGAGAGAATCTCTGCTTGTGATCAGAGATTTCTATCATCCCATGTCTGTCATCATTAAAGGTTATAACCTACCTTTTTAATGAAGGCTTTTTCTGTCAGTTATAAATATTCAGCAATGACTAAATACTTAAGAATCACTTTTTATTTTTACAAAAATTCCATCTTTGCATTTCCTATGACTAAATTAATGCATGTGGGAACTACAGGGATCTTGTGCCAGGAGATCTCTATCACCATGTTCTGCTGAACTACAGAGCTGAGTTGAACATTGTCGTGTACATAAATTAGTTTCACAAGCAAAACCTGGCAGATGTAACAAATTATTTCTTGAAAAATGTAGCCTGATAAAGCATAGACAACCCCACTGGAATAAGCAGGATCTCCCAAAGCATGTAGCATTTTGACTGTGTGTCTTGAAGCTATTATAAGGTAAGCGGTGTAAACATTTTGCCAATACAGAAAACGGGCATATCTCCCACTTATGAGTCCTGCTGTGGTTTCTGCATTCACTTGGGAAGAGCTGTGGGATTGGTTTCCATAGGAACCATGGGGAAATGAATTAAAAATACTTACCTGAAATGCAGTTGCATAATTTTACCACCACAAGACTGTAGTGAGGCACTGGGTACAGACCACTAGCACTGATCAGACCCTTTGAAGAAGAGTAAGGCATCCCTGCCATTCCTGCAGCATGGGAAGGCATGTGGGGCCAACTCTTTGAGCTCTGATGTGGCTGTGCTGTGCAGCCCATCATGGAAGACGGATTTGCAGCAGTGAACACTCAGAATTCCAGAGGCCTCTACAAACCTGAAGCATTCAGCACAATGCCTCAGAGGCCTCCTGATTTACAGAGCTGTGTTTGGATGATGGGAGATTTGAGCACCTCCTCAAAATTTCCTCCGGTTGGATAAGCAAAATGCGGGGTTGTCCAATCCAAGGTCATAATCCCAAGTGGGTTTGGCTGCTTCATCTTTATGCTTTTATTTCCTCTTACTTTTCAGAAAGGCAACTGCATCTACCCTTCTTCACTTCCTTCTGCTTTGCTACATCAGTGGAAGGAGAAAGGCTGAGTGTGTTCTCTCTCTTGGCCTTGTGTCACCAACACAAGCCTTTGCCTCCCTTAGCTTTAGGCCTAAAGGCAAGCTGCCAGTGCTGACAGCCTGGCGTGGGGAAGACACTTGATGTGCATGATTTAATGGAGCCTGTGAGTTCATTAACCCTGGTCCACAAGTGGAAACCATCAACTCCCACTCCCCACATAGACCTCCACTGTTTCTGACTTTGGAGTCCCAGGGACACTTTTCTCAGCCTGCACTCTGCACTACAAGATGGCAGTAAGCAATTCCTTGCCCCTTAGAAGCTGAAAAATATATTTGGCACTAAAATTTCTATTCAAAATGAGCAAATTTCCTCTGCAAAGCACTGCCACTAGTCCAGCAATTTCTAGTGGCCTTCAAAACAGGGCAATGTACTGTATCTAAAGGCAATACCAACATTATGGTGAACTGAGGAAAGAGAAAATTTGCTGTGTTCAGAGGTTTCAGAAAGGGATGAAGACCATGTGGAATGCATACAATAGTCAAAATAAAGATATATTTATAAGGCACAGGAAATCTCTCCCTCATAAATACAATTATAGAAGAATGGCAAGTTAAATTACTTGCTCTGTTGAGAAATTGTAGTATTTTTCAGGGCTGACTCCGAATCCATAGCAAACTATCTTGGATGCCCAAGAAATTATTTATGAATGTGCTTTCAGGAATTTGTTTTCCTACCTGGACTTCTCTGCATGTGATGTGACCTGGGGAGTTGTCTCGGTGTTGAGACAAATGTAAGAGAGAAACTCTCTGGACTGAGTCCTTCTCCACAAAAGGGTTCCAACAATCCCCTTTTCACCAATAAGGAATGAATACTATCAGACAAAAGTGAAAAAAACCCATTAAATGGTTTATTAACAAACAGAATGC
>VZRJ01008654.1:132436-170023 GCA_013397565.1 Ptilonorhynchus violaceus | reverse complement strand
CCCGGGGCTTGGGGCTGGGCGGAGCAGCTCCGCTCCCAGCGATCCTGCTCCTGCTGATTTTGGAGCAGCAGCCCGTTCAGTTCAGCTCCCAGCAGTCAAAAAAAATGCTGCTCCAGCTTCTCCAATTGAGGGAAAAGGAAAAGTTTTTTGCCTGGGCCGAAAACCAAGTCAGCCAAGCAGAGAAAAAACCATGCTGCCCAGCACCATGGGAAAACCACACTGCAGGGCAGGGTCTGGTGAGGGTGGCTCCGGTCTTGGCTCTCAGGCAGGAGGCACCGCGGCGGAACACAGCAGGGCAGGGTCTGGTGGAGGAAGCTCTGGTCTCGGCTCTCTGCGCACGCAGCTGCCACACTCTGATCCCAGAATCGGAAGAGAGGGAGCAACCTCCCGTCCCCCTGAACCAGAAGAGAGGGAGAGCAACTCCCGGCCCTGCCCCCTGCCAGGATCTCGGCTGGGCTCACATACCTACCGGCTTGGGGGGTGGGGGGTGGGGTATAGAAAGAGAAAACACTAACAACTTTTGGGCATAAGCAGAGGATCACGGAATAGACTAGATCACTCCAGGACAGGAGTCTACCACAAGCGTGCCATTTATTATGCAGATTGGTCTCAGAAGAACAGACGAGAATTCTCTGCTTCTTAGTCTTTGAGCATCAGAAAAATAAAATTTTTTTAAACTCCTGGCTCTACTTCTTAAGATCAAGAAGAGTTACTAGTGTAATTTTTTTTGCACATCCCATTTCAGTGGAACATAGATCTCTGAAGGGTATTAAGAGAGCGATGATGAATTATAGTTGAAAACAAAATCATGGTGTTTGCTGTCATACCCATCAAAGAAGCAGATCACTGGGAGAGCTACTTTGCTAAGATTAGAAAGTAACTAGGTTTGGGTTTTTTTGAGGCCATGTTTCTTTAGGTCCCACAAAAGCCTATAAATGTGCATTGGAACCTAAAAAAGTGGTCCTGATAAAATCATGGGGTCTCTGTCTATGTCTTCTGCAAGCGTCTACTGATTGGGCCGAACTATAGCTGACATGAACACAATTCATGTAATCCAGAAATGAGAGAAGTCCTTGGCATCTCCTGTTTCTTTCCCTGAAGGGTTGTATTTGATGGTGCCATATTGACAGCCCTATGGTTGTAGATGACTATTTATGAAGGAATGCAAGTGTTTATTTGCTTGAGACAAATTAGTTTGAGAAGCTGTTCCCAGGAGCTATGCTAGAAACTATACTCATTGACTCTGGTACCCCTATAAATTGTAGGGAGATCTTGCGTTTGGTCTGGCTACTACCAGTGACATTGCAGGACTTGGCTTGTTTACTTGCCCTTCTACTTCCACACTCTGCCTACATTAAAATCTCTGTGTGAAATGAGGTGGCTTGGACCTGGGAGAATTTGGACTGGACACTGAAGCTACACGAACTTCTAGCCTGATGAGTGGCAAATGCAGTCTTGATATCCAAGTGACTGTTATGCATAGATGGCAAGGCACCCTTCCCTGCATCCTCTACTTTGCTCCAGCAGAATCTATGTGACTAGTCCTGGATGCATGCCTAGATCTAGGTAGGGCTTATCATTACGTGATGAGACAATTCTGCCCAGCATGTGGCCTGATGCCTAAGTATTTGGTTTGGGATCCTAGGCAGCCAAGACTTCTCAAGGGGAAAGGACTATAAAAGCACTTGTCTGCAGTGGGTGATGAATGTTTCAGAAAATTAGCATATCTGACTGTGCACTGTAGCACCTTTCCCACAATATTTTGGAACTGGTTTTGAGATGGGAGAAAATGGATTTTGCATGTAACATATTTTTGAATATTACATATAACACACATTGAAACACACATATTAGACAACAGCACATCTGTAGTAGTAATAGCCTTTGACTGACACAGAGAGTCACAAGAAGGATGTATCACTCAGAAGGGAAAAGAGGAAACAGAAAGCACTCTGATTAAACGGCAAAGAGCAGGCATATATTCATACCAAAAATATTGTTTAAGAAATGGAAATCTAGTTCTTGTAATGCTAGTGGAGTGGAAACAAATCTTCGTGTGTCTTACCTGCTGGAGTGGAAGCACAATAAAAGGAATTTTCAAGAGCAAATAGCCAAGGATACCAAGGGCAATAATAAATTATTTGCTGAATATAAGAAATATGAAGTTTGCAAGACAGTCACTGTCTGTACTAGACCATTAGGGTGTGAAATGGACAGTCCCATTGCACAGATGCTAAGTGATATTTTTGTCTTGGCCTTAAAGGCAAAAGTTATTGGAAAATAAGGATTCTCAGTTTATATTCTCTTACAGCTATAGCTGTTAAGCCTGAACTATGGAGGCAAAGGCCTCAAAAAACCTCAAGAGATTCCATAGTAATAAGGTACAGAAACTGAGGCAGAATTTATATACACCAAAAGAAAAAAAATACAGGTAACTACCTGTAGTCCACATGTAGCTGTAGCAGTAGCAGAAGATGTTGGAAGAGACCAGAACTGTACAATCTGAGCATGCAAGATGAAGTGACCAGACCTCAGTGAAAGCTTCAAGATGAAGATGAGCCTATGGGGTTTGTATTGAAATTTTCAGATTGTTTACTATTCTGTTCCTGACATGTCTGATGCAGATGATTTTTTCCCTCTCTCTCCAAAATGGACTGTTCTCAGGGAAAACTACTTTTTTCTTTTGTCCTACTCTGGCTGGGCAGGAGCAGTGGTTGTGACTAACTCAGAATCCATCAGTATATTCAGGTTGTTTCAGTTGTTTCTTTCATTGTGAACTTCCAGTCTGTAACGCCCCTTCCCAAATTGAACTCAACTACAACTGGGTGGCCAAATAGTCATTTTCACTAGGGGCTTTCTGATGTTCTTCGTAAGGCTCTCTGGGCCCTGCTAATCTAAATCATGGTGTATCATTGGGAAGTTTGCCACCCTCTTCTAGACTGCTACATTTGCCACCCTCTTCTAAGACCCTTCCCTCTTCTAGGTTATTACAAAACATGCTGAGGCAGAGTGGACCTAATGCTTCTCCTGACAGCACCCTGCTATTGACTGCTTTCTGTGCTGAAAAATGGCTGGTCTTGTATACTGTTCATTTCCTACCTTTTAACCACATTTTAATCTTGATAAGATCCATGTACCTCACAGCCTCAGGGCTCTAATATCCCTGATCAAAGCCTTCTGAAATCCTGAGCAAACGTCAGTTCTGATGTAATGAGGTTGTTCATCTTGAAGCCTTCATTTGGGGTCCAGTCACTTCATCTTGCTGAAGCCACAAGAACAAAGGGTGAAGGTAGGGAAATTGGCAAATATGACAGACATGGAGGAAAGGAGTACTGTCTTCTGTGAGATTCTAAGATTGAGGGCTGTAAGACAAGCTCCTATTCTCCCTGTGATAGTGATAGGATAAATAAAATAGAAATACAGAGTAAAATCACAGACATCAGGAGCACCAGTAAGACCTGCCCAAACAGTCCCTTGTGTTGACTTTGCCTGGCCGGAAGGGCTCAGTTCTGCATCCACGTGTTGTCTGATGTGGGGAAGGTGTCCATGACTGCTGCCCTGGGTGTTCAACCATCCATCTCCCGAGACTGAGCTCACCTTTGTAGGGTTTTGGGGCAGTAATCACCAGCCAAGGGCTCATTGGCAGGACCAAAGCTGTGGTTTTCCCCTCTTCAGGAACCAGCACCTCTACTGCTTTGCACTGCCTTTCTAGAGAGCCTGCATGACCCAGGAGGCAGTTCAGCCAAGTGACTATGTCTACACAGCAAGCTGGTATTCACTTAGAAATGGCTGGTTTCATCTTACTGACATGAAGATGTCATTTGGAGTCCCTCTTTGCAAAACCTGTGGCCTCTGCCTGGCTGGTAGGTACAGGATCATTAAAATTTCACAGTCTGGGCCCCAGGGTTCCTCACTGTACCATCTTATCTGGGCTTTTCAGTCCTGGACAAGCAAGTAACCAATTTTCTCCTTATGGACACCTTTCTACATCTTCTTGTTAAATAGCACACTCAGAGCTGTGCTGTCACTGAGGTGTCCTCATTAGCCCATTCACCGTGGATAGTGGAAGCAATCTGACGGGCATGGATGGGTAGACTTGCGATGGTTGCAGGGTTACTCACAGAGTTCCCTTGGGCCTCATTTGTGGCAACAGGAGTTCAGCAGCTTCAGTTCATGTAAAGCAGGCAAGCTGGCTCCTCACATCTTCCCCTGTGGTTCAAACCAGGGTCTCCTTACAGATAGCACTCCACAGAGATGCCATACCAAACAAGTGGGCGAATGAGGTTCTGCTTTCCTCTTTGCCCCATTAGGCCATGAAAAGCTGACTTCTCTACGGGGATCTGATGACTGATACAGGATTATCCTGTGGATGCATTGCCTCAGGTTGCCTTGGCAGAGGAGACCATGGATGGCAACACTCAGCTGTGCCTTGGTGTTGTGATACGAGCGCAGTTTGCACTCAGAGCACCATCACGTTGGGTATCCAAGCTCCAGTTTCCGCGTATCTTCTGCTGCTTACTTTTCTTTAACAACTCCTCCCAGCCTAAACTCTGATAACTGCATGAAATGAGTGGCTTTCTTTGTGTGTACGTGTGTGNTGTACATCATGCTGTTCCACAAGGTTCAGTGCATAAAGGTTTGGAGGCAGAGTTTGTAGGTGATGACTTGCACTGATTCTAATGATAAAACAATTACTTTTTGGTGAAAAATAAAAAAAGAAACAGGGAGATTGAAAGCAAAGGCAAAATCAGCTAAATACTAAAAAATATTTCAGGAAAGATTGTATCTGTGAGACATCAGTTGTCTAAACTGGCTGGGTGCATCACTGTGATGGGACCTAACACTTTTCAAGCACAAATGTCAGGAGACAGTTCACCATCCAGGACAGGGGAGCTGTGGCGAAGAATAGCCATGCCCCCACATACACCCCCTTACTGGGGAAGCTAGGGCTGTGGTCTGCATAAGGTACATGGCATGCTCTGCAGGTCTTCCCTGGTGCTCTCCTAAGTGATCTGATCCCAATTAATTCCTTCCACCCGGAGCTCACCTTGACCCTGGCAGAAGACTAGAGATACGTGACCAATTCCAGACACTGCCCTTTCTGACCCAACAAACTAATCATTTGAAAAGAGAGCTTCAAATAGTAGTTCACTTATGCTTGTCAAGTATCAGATACTTGTTTTTCTTTGTAGTCTGTTGTGAAACTTGGCTCATTGCTGTTTGTGTTCTGATTTTGTTTTCTAGGGCTGTACTCTGTATTGTTCTGAGTGTTAACCAAATATGCTTTAGAATTAAATTTGGCTTCTGCTAAGGAAGAAGCACAGGAATTGGAAGGGCTTTTTGCATAATGCTGGGTCATACCAGGCAACTTCTCAGCACTTTGTACATTTAGCAGGTTCTGAATGTTGATTCTTGTGGAAGAAAGTAGTAACCTTCACAGGTACTAAATGCTCCTGTGATTGAAGACAAAGAATTACGAGTGGGTAACATGATTCATCTCCACCCTCGCTGCTGAACATATGAGACAAAAATAAAATGTTTCAAAATCATTTATCCTATCATATCCAAAAAATATAAAAAATCAATACTATAAGAGTACATTCTGGGCAAAGTTCCCCTAAAGCAGTAGGACAGCAGTTTCTATTTTTAAATTGATTATCCGTTTTAATTTTTTTCTGTAGTACAGGAAACAGCCTCACTTTGCTATAAGAAGGAAAACCCAGCCAAGAAAAATGGGAGAGAAAAGTAGCTTATCTTTACATTAAACACATCATAGAGGTTCTTTACTAACACATAAGTGTGTTAACAATTTCTCATCATCACAACTGCTGACACAAGTGCCATAGACTCATTCTGACTCAGAATACATTCTGAGAGAAGATACGGAGCGAGGTGACACCAACCTGGACATTCTGCCCCCAGTGGAGTTGCCTGTGGAGTATAAATCAGACCTTCAGTCTACTTTAGCCCCAGTTTTTCACTTTGATAGTGATGTTTTTGTTCTGCTGGATTTGCAGAGGGCACTGTAACAGTGTCCTAGCTGCAAAAACTAGACCAAACATCAGTGGATTCATAAAAAGTGTGTAAATTGCAAGACAGATATAATCTCCTGCAGATTGTCTTTGGAACAGGTTTTCCAGGAAACTGAGTTATGCCACTGTCCCAGACCTACATTTGTGACAGGATTAATTTAGTGGGCTGAGGAAATATCCCCCCTAATCTGCTGTGAGCAGCCTCAGTGAGCCCTTAGCTGTGTTTCCAGCACACAAATCTGTACAATGCTCAGCTTTTCATAAGATGGGCTCACTACAACTCCATTGCTTTCCAGACATCTGTCTCAGTTTTGAGACAAATTTAAGAGAGAACTTTCTAGAATGAGTCCTATTCTCTAAAAGGGTTCCAACAATCCCTTTCCACCAATAGGAAATGAATACTAATAGATGAAAGTTAAAAAAACCCCATTTATTAACAAACAGAACGCCCACCCACAAGGCAAGGGAAAAGAAAAATAACTGTTAAACACTAAACAGTCAGAACTCACTTCCCGGCACCCACACATAGGAACAAAGTTCCAAAAAATGTCCAGAGAATGAGGTCAGTGTTGGAGGAATACCCGTTTCCCAACACGTGGACTGAGACAGCGCCAGCTCTCATGCTGAGGGGAGTAGAACTTCCACGGAACAGTTCCCACAGTGGGGGAAAAACCCAGTGGATGCCTGATATCTGCCTCTTCCCTACGGCAGTCATGGCAGATGAAACAGCTGGGCTGGAGCCTTTGGTGTGCTTTCTCTCTGCGGCTCAGCTCCCCAAGGCTTGGGCTGGAATGGAGCAGCCCCATTCCCGACGGTCCTGCTTCTCCTGTCTTGGAGCAGCAGCTGGTTCAGTTCACCTCAAGGCAGCCAAAAGATTGCTACTGCAGCTTCTCCAGGCCAGGGAAGGGGAATGTTTTTTTGCCTGGGCCAAAACCCAAGCCAGCCAAGCAGAGAAACCACGTTGCACAGAGCCACGGAAAACCTGGGCAGCGAGGCTTCAACTTCACCTGTGCAGCAAGGACAAGAAGCCTTCCCTGCCCATCCGGCCCTATAAACCTCCGGTCTCGTGCTTTAAAGGTACAGGAACCATTTTTGGGGCATAAGCAGAGGATCATGGAATAGACTATCATAATAAATCAGTCCAAGACAACATCCAACCCAGACTATTCTTAAGATGCGTCTGCTCCTTTTTAAAGCCTATCATGATGCTGGTCTGAGCTGTGCCTTTAACTTCATTATTGATCTTCACCTCTGTGGCTGCCCACCTTTAGACATGAGCTGCATCCATGCATTCTGCTGTTGCAGTTTGTCCCTGGGAGGCAGCATTTTACTTGAGATTGGATCTTGCTGTCTTTCAGTATCCCTCCACTTTCTTTAAGGGCTTTGATTTGGGTCCAGTTTTCCATGACACAGGACACAGTGATCCCAGTACTGTAGATAAAACGAAAAAGCTGAAAGGAACTAAAGAGTAGAGAGGGAATATTGGTTTTGATAATGAACCATTATCAGGTGAAGATACAGCATCCATCAGTGCTGCCCCCTTCTTCCTTGCTGGCTGTAATCATCAGGTGGTTGACTCTGTGCACTCTGTGAGTTGCAGGTGCAGGTGAGAGCACAGAGGGCAGAGGTTTTAATTTCAATACACCCTATTAACCATACCTCCTGCAGTGAGGCAGGGCTGGTTATGGCTTGTGTAGGTTTCTGTCTGTGGGCTCTTGTACACTGCGGGTTTCTGCCCTGTGGCTGCACCATCCTAATATATCAGAGTTCAGACATCAGTTCTGCAGCACCTGGGAAAAGTAAATGCCAAAAAAATGTGAATTTGCCGCCTTCTGGTATATTCCTACTTCATAGCATACATTTCAGTTCAACAGCTCAGTTCCTTGTCCTATCTTGCCACTTTCTCTGAACAAATTTAATGCAAACAACCTTTTTAGTGATGTTATGGAAAGAGCCTAGCAAATGAGCTGTGCAATGAAAGAGCAAGCCATTATCAGGATTGTTTACAGCATAGCAAAACACGTTAACTTTATAGCAAAAGGACATTTTAGTTTGTAAGAATTAGAATCAGATAGTTATCATAGTACTGACAGGCAATTATAATGATGGTCTCTGGTCTGGGTGGCAGTGATTGTCTCTGGACTCTGATATGGATTTTGATCTCACTCAATAGGTCACAGAAGAGCAGGAAAAAAGTGCCTTTCACTGCCACCATCAAATGCCTTGGCTCTCCCTGAACTGCATTGCTGAAGATATATGAGCTAGCCATCAGCAGAGAAAATCCCCTGATGGCTGAGACACTGCCCCTCTATCATGTTAAATGACATCTCTCTATCATGTTAAATGGCAAAACACAAGTCAGATGAGCTGGGAATTTATCAGTTTGTACAAGGGTTATAATCAAGTGGAAGTAGTGCTTTTGTTGTCTGATCTTTGAGGGTGAGTCCCTTGTAAGTGAAGCTCTGATTTCCCTATGAAAAAAAGTAAAGGAAGTCCTGGGACAACGACAAATACAATGTAGGAAGGCAATATCTTCGCTGATTGAGAGTTATTTGAGCTTCTTTTTTCCCTTCCTGCCTGCAGTGTTATTTTGAGTAGCAGAGTTCAAGACAAATGCTGTTTTGGAAACTTAAAACATGGAATTCTTTGTCCTCAGCTGAAGACCTTAGAGCCTCCTAAGTAAGCCTCCTCCTGGTTCATTTGCTTCCTCTCCCTCCAAATGAGCTACAGTAGAAACACGTGGTAGTTTGTTTCCCATTTGTTATTTAATAACCCCACGTGGAGGATGTACTCTAGTATGGGGGGAGCTCAGTTGAGATACCAGCTCAGAAGAAGGACTCTGCTCACCTCAGCTGACAGAGGTCACAGCTCCACTCCCAGGAGATCCCCAGCATTGTGTTACATTACAAGTACAACACAAATCTACATACTTACCTCAACTTTTTCTTGCTTGCAAAGCAAGCTGTGTTAAAAGCAAAGCAAAACTAAACAAAACAAAACTGGCTAACATGGACAAGTCCATTCAGTTTTCACTTTTATCCTGGAACTCGGCTTCCTTTGAGAGTTTTAATACTTTTCTAGGAACACCGGTATTGCTGGCAGGAAGACCCTGAATCATCTAATGGTCACCTTATTAATGATGTCTTCTCTTGGAGTGATCAGAAGGGGTGGACATAGGACCCATCCTGGATCATGTGCTACCTTCAGGGAGGATTTGACTAGAGAGAAGGAAGGAGGGGAATGTATGACATGGCTGCTTAGATCTTGGTCTGAGGACTAAAGAGGACTTCATATGGAGGAAGGGCAAGTAAATATGTCACCTTGGAAACATACACACACAGCCTAAACCCGTTGGGCATATGTGACCCTGAATGGCATTCCTCAAAAAAGAGCAGCAGTCAAGGTGAACATTTTTTGTCAAATTTTGCCAAATTCTGCCAGTAAGTTATACCTCAGTTGTGCTGATTTGTTAATAAAAGATTTAACTACCAATGCTACAAGACTAATCCCTTGTCCAAAAAATAAAACTTGCCTCATGTGCTCAACACGTAATCACCAACTATACCTATTTTGGAGGAGGAGTTGTTACACCACCAATCAATGCAGCATAATCACACTGAGGGGACACATGACATTGTGACTGCTGGGCTCAAACAGGGGCCACTGCCACTAAAAAATGCCAGCAGAACTTTACAGTTTTTAGCTACTTCCACTACTTTCCTTTCAGTTTCAAGAAACATTTGACCATTCCATCTTCCTTTGGTGCTGGTGGAAGAACTGTAGATGGCTGAAGACCTGCATTTCTCCTCATCAGTCTTTTAAGCAGAAAAGATCACTCACGTTGAAGGACTATGGTATCTTGTTCAGCACATCCTCAGTTCCTGCAGGCAGCACTGCTGAGGTCAGCAAGACAGCCTGTGTGACCAGCAATAGCAGAAAAGAGCAGAAATGGATCTCAGAGTGCCCTCAGAGCAAGGCCTATCTGAAGAGCCTTGCATTGTCTGCAATACTGTCCATCTGCAGACAGGTCTGTTCTGGAGCAGCAACCCTCCTCTCCCTGAGGGCACCAGAATGTTGCTGCCATTCAAGTTCTCCCCGTATTCCCTCTAGAAAATCTCTCCTTTTCTTGGCAGCCATTCATCACTTTGGAAACATTCAAAGTCCTTTTCTGGTTTGATTTATTTTTGTTTTGTTTTGGTTTGTTTTGCTCTGTTTTGTTTCTTTTTCTGTGTGTGACACTGAGAGCAAGGAAGAGCTTTGTAAAAACTTGAGCCTAAATGCATTTTGTATGCTGTGTTTGTACCTTAAAGTGATTTAACTTGCATATTAGAACCAGATCCTTGCTGTAGCTGAGCATTTGGCACAAGGTCATTGCTCAAGAAATTGCTTCTTTTGTTTCTTAGCCAATGTATGCTGCTCTCCTCTAATAAAATGTTCAAGAGAAAGACATAGCAATTCTGTATTTAGACAGGTATACAAATAATACAGTCACGATACATTGTACTTCTCTGCCCCCTGCTCATAAGTGACTTTATTTTTAAAAAGAACTATAAAAGGCAAATAGGTGGGGAGTTTTCTCCCAGCATTACCACGTCGAAGCAATTTTCTTTTTTCCCTCTTCTTTGGTCTATAACTGGACCAGTTATACAATGTAACTTTAATTATCTGAATACAAAATTTATTTCAAATTCTCATGACTCAGATAAACATGAGCCTGCTGAGTCTGCAAACACTACAAGGAAAAGCTCAGATACTCTTGGAACCGCATTGAAAAGGGGTTTGATTTGTCTGTTTGGATTTTTTGCTTGGTTTGGTTCGGTTTTGGTTTTGTGGCAGTATTATTATTGTTGTCATTATCATCATCATCATTATTTGATTTGTTTGCATTTTTCCTCATCAGCCTGGGAGCTCCAGTTAACCAAGGTTTGGATAACCAAGGTTTTCAAGTACAAAGAGATCAGGAAATTGTATTTTTATTGTAGAATGTACAGCACCCTGCCTCATCCGCCCCTGCAGTAGCAGCTCTACAGAAATCTTCCACTGTGTTTAAAGGGCAACTGCCTTACATAAAAGATTTTTTAAAAATGAAAATGTTTGTTACTGGGTCTTCTGCTAGAATCAGCTGTGTAAGCAAAATGTGGAAGCAGTTTTGTGCCTGGAAAACAGATAGGCTTTCTTATGTTGTCCCATGCAGCTGTGTTTGTGCCACAGCCCAAAGCATTCTGCACCAGCAAGAGGCAAAACTTGCTCTGCCCTGTTGCCTCTAAGAAAGCCCTTCCCAAAGGATGCGCTTTAGGTCAGAGGATGCAATCACAGATTGTTCAGTATTTCTGAGGACATCAAACACATACAGCTGATCTTTCTATTTTCACTGATGCTTACTGCATGAAGCGAGACACAGACCTGAGGTACTCTAGAGAGGCTTTGCATGAATATGTAGGAGTATCAGAGCAGAAATTTCAAAGCTCTGTACCAGTCAGTGTGCTGTAAGAAGCCTGTGAGACCTCCTGCTCAGCAACACCGCCCTTAAATGGCAGGTGCGTTGCAGGCAAGTGGTGTTACCCTCATCAGAGAATTGCCCAGGCAAGTACAGATGCAGTTTTCCACTTAGTAGGTGCTACCTGTTTTGTGCTTTTATTGTCCATAGAGCTATTACTGCCTCTATGACTTAAAAGCAGTCCTTGCTTTGAAAACTGTGGATGAAGGTGTTATACTGTCTTTGATTCTCTTTTCTGCAGGGCTCTTTTATTCTCACTTTAGTGTCTTGACCTTGTCCTAGTGTAACATTTCTCCCCCTGGTTTGGATAGGTTTTGCTTACTGTTTGAAGAGTCATTTGGCTCTTGGATAAATTATCCAAGATTATGAGGAAATTCCTTCTTGGGTTTGGATTAATTTGCTTACAGTTGGCTTTGCAATATCCTTTAAAGAACACCTATCTGCATGAACTTAGGCTCAGTCTTCTAAAGAGTTCATGCTTGAACTCATGATGAATAATAGTTTTCCTCCACAATAATAAAAGGAAATAAAATTAAGGGTTCAGAATGGACTAACTGTTGCAATTCAAGTCTTCAAAATCTTAAATAACCTTTTTTTTCAGTATCTTTTATTTCAAGATAAATGAAATTATCACAGATAAAGATATTTGGGAGGAAAACCTTATTACTGAACCTTTTGATGATGATGATGATGACGATGATGATGATATGAAGCAGCATTACTGTCATTCCAGTTTTACTAAAGTGGCTAGGAAACATATCCAAATACCACCTCAGAATGTCACATACATTGTACTTTAGTTTCACAGTAGAACATTAATGTTGGTCTGTCATTTGCAATGACGAGGTCCTAGTAATTGCTTCTGAGTATAGGATCTTAGCATACATTTGAGACTTGATTATGTCTCACTATAATGCGGGACAAACAGATATAGACAGGAGCATCCTGTATTTTGTAAGAAATGCATTAATGTTTTATTAATGTAGAATATATTAATGTCTTATCCATCCTTTTCTCCTCTCCTCTCCTCTCCTCTCCACTCCTTTTTTGTCAACCCCTAGGATNTCTTCTCCTCACAACCTAGTCAAGAAATGAGTACCAGTATAGTCCTTAAAATCACCAATCACACCTTCCTTTGTTTATGTCGAGGTTAATGTCACACTCCAATGAAATAGAGTGGTTTGAAGGACATAAAGACTCACATTTTAGGTAGACTGTAAATAATAAAAATAATGAAGTCAAAGTCCTCTACAGTTTACTGATAATATCGCTTACTTTTTAGATAGCCTTTCAGATTCTGTAATGCTCCAGCTTTTGCCAAGTGTGTTATGAGACTGTAAAGTGCCTATGCCTGTTGATCTTCCCTCTGAATTACCTTGTGGCCATTTAGTGCAGCAAGCATGTGCCATATTCTGCCAAACACTAGATGATGTGAAGCTGGGAAAAGAAGCAGCAAACTGCTTCACTCCCAGTCGCGGGGCAGAGAAAAGCAGCTATTTGAGGCCTTTCATCTGAGTGATGGTTTCAAGCACTTTGAGATATATATGGTTGCCTTCCTACTGTGCAGGGAACTACACTGTTAATACCCAAAAATATTTACAGAAACAAAGAGTATTCTTCCCTGTATGAGACAGGAATATATTCCTGTGGCTGTACTTCTTCAAGCGCACAAAACATTCCTACATTTCTTCCATGGTGATACTTGGTCTGGAATTTGTCACTGTGAAGTCTGAACTGCAGGGAAGCAATGGGCAGCCAGCAAGGCACCTACTCCAGCATCAAGCCCTAAATTGTGTAACATCAGACCTCCTTCACTGCAACTTGGAATTGTCCTCAGCAAAGGTGGAATGGGTCTGCTGTGGTGTCAAGCGTCGCAGATGAGGTAGAGTGAATGACAGCTGGTAATGGATCTGGATGTTGGTGTTTATTAAAAAACACAAAGGTTAAAGCTTTTACCCCTCCTGATATCTCACACAAACATTATTTGCTCTTTGGCATTACATTTGTGAGGTCTCAACTGCTCTCCCTGCAGTGAGGTTGCTGCTAGCCCAGGATACTTGGGCAAAAAGTCCTGTTGCTTTGTGCTGTGCCACTACTCAGGACTATCTAATTGGGGCATCAGCAGCCAAGCACCGTGGTCATCTATCTGCATTTTTCTCCGACTGTCTCTCTGATCTCTAGAGTCCTCCACTACTTTCAGGATCATTCTTCCAACTAGATCTCTGCCTTCCTCCTTTCTCAGCCTCCTTTTTCTTTCCAAGACCACCTCTTTTGAGGAGAATTTCTCTTTTGGCAATAGATCTCCTCCCTGGAGACTCCAGCACCTGATTTTCCTAATTCAAACTGTCTACCTGCAGAAGCACAGTGTCTGATAAGCCTCCTAACTGGTGGTCCTGTCTCATAGCCCTCTACTCAATGATGATTTGGAATGTGCCTCTTTTCCTGAGTCCAAGTGCTATCAAATTTAAGACCAATCTGTCCTGATGGTGGGTAGTAACTCCCATGCTTCTGCCTAACTGTTCAAAAGACCAATAAAAGTCTGTCACGCACACCCTTACACATACGCAATTATTTGCCACCTGTGACACCACGCTACTGGCTGTTCACTTCTTGCTGCAATGCAGCACCCATCTGACACTTGAATATTGTGCCACCAGCTCCTCAAAGTGCTTGTTATTGCTGTGCATGTGAAAGGTGTCGGTGGACCTCTGCTACTACCAGCCATCAGCATGCGATTAGACTCCAGTATCATCTGTACACTTCTCTAGGCACCACAGCCCCCTTGCGGGGCTCCTCAAAGCCAAATGCTGCTTTGCCCCTTGCCAGCTTCATGGAAATCCTGCTTAGGTGGAATTACAGCTAGTACGTGGAAGAGCACTGTAGCACAGCAAGTACAGAGGAGTACAGTGCCACATAACTCTGGCAGGTTTATGCTTTCTGTCACGAGACAACATGTGAAACAAGGTGGTACATTTTGTTTGCTCATACCACCATCACTTGTCATAACACTATACCCTGGAGAGACATAGGGATGAGTGGTGAACACAGGAACAACAGCCAAGAATCTCAGAAGTTCCTTGAAGCTGAACCAAAGCCAAGTACCCTTTCATGCTGTAGAACTAGAGGACTGGTTGAGCTCTGAGAAGTCGCCTGGATTGCACCATGCAATGTGTCAGGATCAAATCTAGTTAAGTTTATACTGACAAAAGTGAGGATGCAAATTTATGTGTAAAGTGTTCTCATGGACCCTACATCACCTCCTACTAAGAACACTTTTTCTAGTGTCCAATAAAAGTTTTCCTGCTGAATTATTAAACCTGTGACTTTTTGTTCTACCCAGCAAGGATAAGAACTGCTTTTTCTCTTTCATTTTGCAAATGACTCTAATGCTTTTGTGTGGCTTGTAGGGTCTTTCTGTTCCACTCTCTGCAGGGGTTGTCCAGTCCTCCATTTATGCTGTAGAAGTTGACATGAGTCACGGTGACATTCTGAAAATTTGACTGGTATGAAGATTTTTGGTTCAATGCTTTTTCCAAGTAGTTATTTCTTTAGAGAACCATGCAAGGGATTAACCGCACTATTTTCATAGAACTTACATTTTAGATAAATGTTAATACTAAGCTTGTATTGTCATTGTTCTTCAAAGCAATAAGAATGTGCAATTCCTTTCAGGTAGTTCAATCCCTCCATAAGAATTGCCGAATATACCTTACTATAGCACAGTAATTCCCCGTAAAGACTCTGCTATTCCAGACAAAGGGCTTGGTTTTTCTGTAGGTGGAAACAGTTTTGCAGCAGGCTCTCCACTTCATTTCCTCCTGTGGTTGTTCTTTGTGCACATGAAGTGCGGCTTTATCTACAGAGTTTGAAATTGAGATTAAATATCCCACTTTAAGATAAGTAATAGTGATTCATGTTTTTGTAGGTCACCAAAGGTTTGAAACTTTATGTTTCCAAGCATCAACATGGATACAGCTCTGAAGAGTAGTTTCTTCAGATTTAGATTAACTGACTTCTCAGTATCTCCTTAACGACCACAAAAAAAGTGGAGAAAATACCTGTTCAACAGTGGGTTTTCTTCCGCATTGCAGTTGTTGAGCTTTGTCCCTGAACCATTCTTTCCTATAAACCTCAGTTCAAATATTCAGTTTTCCAGATGGCCTGAAAGTGATTAATGGAAGAAAGTAAGTGTTGGATCTCTTTCTGTTTAAAAAACTGGTTGATGGAGGAGTCTCTGCCTTCAAGGCAGAGGCAAGTGCATGGCAGGGACATGTTTCCTTTATCTAGGGCTGAGGTGATTTCACACCGTGAGTTGTCTTTCTTTCAGTACTTTGCTCCTGTATGTTCCTAATAGCAGCACTTTGACACAAAGGAGGGCGAGTGTATGCACAAATAGAAAAAGAAAAACAGCTGGGTCTTGAGCAGGACTTAGACAGGTCTTTCAGAGTTACACACAGAACAATCTAATATAGCAGGCAAACATTGTTCTTGCAGAAGTAAGAAGCTCCTTGGCCAGTAATATGAGAAGGTGGAGCATTGTGTGCAATACAGCAGAGGCAGAATTGTCCTTTCTACTCAGCTTTAACTGGATTATAATTTCAAGTTTTGGCCTCTGCACATAGACTAATAGAATGGTTTGGGTTGGAAGGGGCCTTACAGATCATCTCATTCCAATCTCTCTGCCATGGACAGGGACACCTTTGACTAGACTGGGTTGCTCAGAGCCCCATCCAACCAGGCCTTGAACACTTCCAGGGATGGAGCATCTGCAGCTTCCCTGGGCAGCCTGTTCCAGGGCCTCACCACCCTCACAGTGAAGAACTTTCATCTCATATCTAATTTAAACATACTCTTGTAAAAAGTAACCCCCTCTGTCTTTGTTGTCAGCTCCCTTCAGGTGCTGAAAGGCCACTGTTAGGTCACCCCAAAACCATCTCTTCTCCAAGCTGAACAAACACAATTCTCTCAGCCTTTCTTCGTATGAGAGGTGCTCCATCCCTCTGATCATCTTGGTGGCCTCCTCTGGACCTACTCCAACAGGTCAATGCCCTTCCTGTGCTGGGATCCCAGAGCTGGATGCAGTGTTCCAGGTGGGGTCTCACCAGAGCGGAGCAGAGGGCCAGAATCCCCTCCCTCACCCTGCTGGCCACGCTGCTTTGGATGTAGCCCAGGACACGTTTGGCTTTCTGGGCTGTGAGTGCACAGGGCCGGATCGTGTCCAGCCTCTCACCCACCAGCACCCACAAGTCCTTCTCCCCAGGGCTGCTCTGATCTGTTCATCCCCCAGCCTGGATTGATGCTGGGGGTTGGCATAATGAAACATAAATAATTGAGTCTACAAAAGAGATACCAGGGAGAAAAGTGATACAGAAAACACAAGGTATTTCGGATTCTTAGCTTTGGGGTGGGGAAAGCTTAATCTAAAAAAGAAAAAAAACAGAAAAAAAAGAAAAAAGAAAGGAAAAAGAAGGAAGAGTGTTCATCAATATCCTGGGGGTTTCTAAAAAACAGTTAGACAAACAGGTAAATTGAAGTCAGATTGATATTCCCAGGAAATACATTAAATTACCTCCAGAGGGATCTTCAAGCTTTAGATTTCCTGCAGCATACTTTCATTGAAACCATCATCCTTGAAGAAACTGTGTGGGAGCAGTTTACCTGGGCCTACATTTGAAATCAACTCCCAAAGACCGACTGTACTACCCCTGCACCAGCCTCACCTCCTCATCATGGAAGGAGAAACACATAGAATGACAAAGGCTAATCTTCACACTCACTCACTGCTTAATGAAAGCAGAATATAAATACTAGATTTTGGTCTCACCCAGGTCAATGTCTATCATCCTTTCTGTTTCTGCTTTCCTGTACACACACTGCTGCAGCTGAGAGCCCATCCAAACTCCTTGTGTAGGCAGCACTTTGACCCAGGTGAGTGAGGCTATCCATCACATCCCAAAGAGCCAGGCAGTTCTGGGTGGTGCATCCCCACCACAACCATGCTACACCTGGCTCTGGGTACAGAGCTGAGATTTCTGTGTTGGGGACATGTTTGTGGACAGGTAGTGCAGCAAGCAGAGTTTTCTTGTGTTGTCTCTCCCAGGAGTGTGTTTAGATGCTGTTTTTCATTTGCCCAAGCACCTCTTCTGACAGGTTTCCTGGAGAGGATGATGCATCAGGAAGGTCCAGGAGATGTCACTCTACATGCTGGGACACCACAACATGAAGGCACTGCTTTATGATGAGCACATGACTTTTCCTTTGATCTTCATTGTGACTTCCATTTCAAAGCCTCAAACTGAATAGATAATTGAAATAGTAATTAAAAAGCAAGACCTGGTCTGTCTCATTTGCAGCTGTGCAAATCTGGTGGAATTCCAGTGTAATTGTTCCTATTTAATTGCTGTGGGAATGAATTAAGTCTACTGTATCTTGGTCTTCTTACATCTGCAAAGGAGCGGTCTAACACTTTTAGAGGTTTTTATGGCTCTACGAAGTCTTTAACAAAACTACAAAATCACAGAAAATGGAAACTGTGAAACCCACAGCAAAATTTTGGAATCAGAGAATATTCCAATACCAGTGATACAATTGTAGTTTTCAAGTAACTGATGAAAGTGCCACTAATATTTAAAACAGAAATACCTGGCACCACTGCATATATTTTTTAATACATATATTTTTTTATACACATACAATATCAGTCCTAAGCAAGTATTGAGGTATAGGAAGGGGAAATAATTTTGCATTTTTATATCAGATTTGTCCAAATTTCTAGGTTTTTAGCCTAGTCATTTCTCAGGAGGAAATGTTTATTGATTATTCGGCACTAGCAGCAAATTTCTTGCATTTTTAATTTTTTTACTGTTCTGTCTGTACAGTGACATATACATGCATTTCAGATTCTGCTTTTCTGTGCAAGGAAAGATACCCGTGATAGGTTCTATTATGAATAGAGATGGACTGTATTTATCCCTTGTGTGGAGGTGACAGTTCATAAACATACATGTGTCCTGTATTTGAACCGTGCAATAAGAATGTCCAAGCACTTAAAAATTAGCAAATACTACAGTTTGTTTATTTTTTTTTAAAATTCAGCCTGTAATAGCTACTACTACATTCAATCTTAAGCATGGGTTAAAAAAAAAAAAAAAAGACACAGGGCAGATATAATGCTTATGAAATATTTTCAGTGAGGTTTAAATTCTGGGTACTTAAGCTAGAGATCAGTATATCGAAAGGAAAATCCAACCAGCTTGTCTCCAAAGACACAGCAGTATCTGGAGACTGCATTGAGAGGGAGCAGCTGGGAAACGAGGAAAACAGCATGAGTAAGGGTGTTTAAAAAAATTAAATGTGTCACTGCCAACACCTCTGTATTTTTCTTTTAAGGGTTTAACATATGATCATGGCACTTGGGGACATGGTGTAGTGGTGAACTTGGCAGTGTTGGGTTAATAGTTGAACTTGATGATCTGAAAGATCTTCTCCAACTCAAATGATTCTATGATTTTATGATCACATTATGATCATATTACACCAGCCTTTCACCCAGTTTGTGCGTTATATCCAAGCAAGAAACAGTGGAGGGCTTCATAACAACCATCAGTGATTTAATTCAAGGAAAATCTACTTTGTGCTGCAGTGCAAGGCAGGAGTAAGGAGGAGGTCAAGGAGTTCCCTCTTTTGGTTTCCTATCATTCAGTCATAGCAAGCTCTCAGCAGCTCTTGTAAGTGCAGAAACTCAGACTGTACTTCTGAAGTGCAGACAAAACACAGTTTTCCAGAGAACTAGTGCCTGGGGAGACCAAGAGCTCCCTAAGCCTGGATGAGTACCCCAGGGTCAGGACAAGCAAGGCTCCTGTGCAACCATATGTGTTCACTTTGATAACACTCACATATACAAAAGATAATATATTTTTAATTTTCAAACAGAAATTCTGAATCTGATCAACAGCACAATTTTTTTGCACTGAAACATAAACATCTAATGTGAGCTAAATAATAGATGTTAATAAATTATGAAAACGAAACGTTGCCATTTCAATCAACAGTCACAACAGGCACATCTCTATTTTCACAGCAATAATAGGTTTTCATGGGGATATAAGTGGTTTGCTTCAAAGAGATGATTGTGCATTTCAAGAGTAGGTAGGTCAGACCTGCAGAGAACAAGCAAATGGTAAGCCTGAGTCAGAAATGGCTTTTCTTGAAAAGGAAGACTCTCTGATTTTAAGCCAAAGTCAATGCTGAAGAGAATCTAAAAAGCTGTGGAAACTTGCCTTATTTGTCAGGAAAATTACAAAAGAGAAAAGTCCTAGAACTTGCTAGAGCAGATTGTACCTGACGGGGAGGTATTTGCCTGTGGACTTGCCATGGAACAGTTCCTACATAAACAAGAGCCCTTCAGTCAATGTGCATGCAGCAAAATCCATATGTATTAAACAAATAACATATGTTTCTAACTAGGTGTTGGTACTTGACAGTAAAAATAAAACTTACATATTTCTACAAGATTTCTATCAAGATACTCTTTTAAACTGAAAGATATATTGCAATTTATACTACATCTGAGTTCTGGTAGGAGCAAGCAAACTTGGTGAGCAGCACAAGGATTTATAGGACTTGGCATTCTGCTTGAGTGACACATAAGAGCTAGGTCTTTGCTCTTGACAAAGAGGCTGGTTTGTTAAATGACTTTAGCTATTTCACACGTCTCTCCAAATTTTTGGTGCCTGTTGTGCCCATTATATATTTATATCGCAAGCTGTTGAGAGACGTGATGAACATCATCCACTAACCGCAGATTCTCCCCGCTGACTGGATGATCTTCACTGGCATGTAGTTCAGGAAGGAGCTTGGTGCTTTGTCTTGTGTTGTGTGTGTTCACAGCCCGTCAATACAGCCATGACTTTAGGTACATTATTTCAACCAGTTCAACTAAGTGCGCTGAATTGCCAATTCCAGTCAAAGCTTTCCAGGAAATGCAAAACACAGTTACTAGTCTATTCAAATTCTTGATTTTGTAAAATGCTTTGAGGTGTGAGGATTGCAGCCAAAGTGGTGCTCCTGTTGTTGGTGAAATACCACCTGCAGAAAGCAGTAGTTCTCAAACTTTGTCCCTGGAAGAACTTTTGGGCAGTTAGTTCTTTACCTGCTCTTAAAAAACTAAACAGCTTTGATGAAGACAAAACTGGAGCAAAATACCTTTAGTAAGGTCTCATCATAACTGAGAAATTTAAAATGGAAAGATGGAGCCACCGCAAACTATTCTTTCTAGGTCTCTTCAATTTGTGAAATTCCTATGTAAGTAAGGGGTAGACCAGCACTTTATCACATCATAATAACTGGCTTATCCCAAGCCGCCTAGGGAGCCCAAAAATTGTATAGATGATGTAATGAATGATGGCAGGAGAAGGTGCAAAAATTATTTACCATCCCTTCCCTACACATACTTCAGCTTTAGAGGATTCACATATTCATGGGTTTTTCTAAAAACATATTTGGTAGTATTTCTGAGTGATGCTTGCTAAAACAATTCACTTTGAATGTGGGTGCAACAAGTTTATGAACTGTCTGTAAATATATTAAAACAACTTGCTTATACCTAGAAGTAGTCTATTATAAGTGGTTATCTTTTTATGTTTACCAATAGGGAAAAAATAGAAGCCTGATATTTATAGAAGCAAAAGTTTGACACTCTCATCTTCAAACTGAATTTCGCATATAATTTCAAACAGGGTAAAATGGTGAGGGGCAAAAATTAAGGTCTCACACATTATCCCATGCAATTCCTTAAAATTCCTGCCTTGTTTTCAGAAAGGAATTTAGTGAATGGTTTGAATGACAGAAGGGAAGATGTTGGTCTGTCCAGAGGACTACTTGGGTAAGCCCCCTACCTGGTTCTCTGTGCAATGGAAGGAGAAATCCAAAGGAACTCCTAATGCCTTTTCCTGTCATGCCTGTGGACAGCAACACATACTCATCATACCCATAGCTTACCTTTGGATATGATAATTCATTCTGTGGGGAGACCAAAGGTGACAGGGTTGGGAAAATTGTGTTCTTCTGCCATTAGCACACACAGCGGTTTCAGAAACTGCAGTTACAGGTACGGCAGATGGCTGCTTTCTCAGCACTTTATGCTGAGAGCTGAGGAACACTCACATGGGACTGCTGCAGCTCACTGTCAGGAATCTGGAAAGCAAAAATTTCCAAGCTTACTGTCGACAGACAGTCCAGCTTGCCTTGTATGTTCAGTGCAACAGCTGTCACTTCTGTAAGATGTGAAGAAAAGTGTAGGGCTTCTCACCGCAACGTTCTTGGAGAAGCTGCCTGGCACAAGGTTCATACTAACCACTGGTGGTGAGATGGGCTTAAGTCTTAAAGCATGGTATTTAGTATCCCTGTGCTCTCACCATTCTATAGTCATTACCTGGAACTATAGAAGATACAATTATTTACAATTTACCTCTATTTGCATGCTCAACACCAGTAATGACATCTTTATGCTGTTATTCATTCAAATACTTTGAAATGTGCTATATATCACTGTTATATAGGAATTTATCATATAGAAACATGTTTTTAAGGACGTGAATTTGTCGACATGAGGAAGAACGAATGCTCTGTATAAAATGTCTTCAAAAGAAAACATTAAAAAGTGCTTTAGACAGCTAAAGCTGCCAGCTTTTAAAATAGTGACAAATTATGTTATGTGTTTTAGTCTTTCTTCACATTTTCCTAATCTTTCATCATTCCAGATATATAGCTTACTACCTCTATATAGTACCAGATATCCTTGGGAGATATTTTTTTGGAGGATCTGCAGGATTCAAGGTTCATGGTGTGATACAAATCTTCCATCAACAGAAATCTGCATTCAGTTTTAAAACTTCTCATAGTGTTTGGCATGCATTTCTGAACAGGTAGAATGTGTCTTAATGTTAATTAGCAAGCTGCTTTGCTTTATAGTGTTTGGTACTCACTGGTCTAGAGAAATGGTGGAGGATATCCACTCCTAATCATCTAATCCAAGCCAAAATCAAAGACAGATCACATCCTGGAGAGCTGACTGTTAATGAGAAGCTGTGCAAGATGACCTGGAGATCTTCCTTTCTCTCCATGGCTTACAGGAACGAAGGTAGCTGGAGCTACCATTCAGTGAGTTGTGCTTTTGAGCTGTGATTCCTTTTTCTGTATCCAGTGGTGACACTGACATTGATCCAAACATGAATAGTCCATGCCTGAAATCTTGAGACTTTGCATACCTGGTATGAGTGACACTGGACATCTGTCCTGTCCTCTAGCCAGGAAAATGCACCTTAGAATACTTCTGAGACCTTTGACTTGTGGGACAGCTCCAAAGACAGGTGCAACAGCCAACCATAAATATTGTGGCCAGAAATCAGAATAGACTTTATAAAAAGCCTTCTTGCTACTCAGGAAAAGTCTGGAATTAAGTCAGTTATGTGCAATGAAGACTGCCATGTGGTAAAGGTAGCTCTGGCAAGTCCTAGGGAGAAAATTTTCTGTGTGGAAAGGCCTGTTCCCAAACACAGTCCCAGACAGGGGAGTTTTCGCATCACTGAGAATGTGGCCACCAGTCAGTCTGTTGATGGAATATCCATAGTCAGCCCAGTTGGTCAGTTAGCAGTGAAACAGCTATGAAGAAACACTGTTACAGAAGATACATCAATACAGCAACTAAAATCTTGCTGCCAGTTGAGAATTCAGAAGGAGAAGTCCCACACGGGGTATGATGAACACTGCATGCCAGTGGGTCGTTGAAGCTGTTTGGACTGTAAAATCAATGAGTTCCAGAAAAGGGAGCGATAGGATGGAGCCAAACTTCGGAAAAAGCCTTGGAAGGTCTGACCTAGAGGAATCACAGGTAGCAAATGGTTTCTAGCTCATACAGAGCTGACCTTGCAAGAGGGAAAGTGAAATTGCAATGACCAAGAAGCGAGGATGGAAATCACTAACCATGAAACAAAGAAGGGAGAAACATTGTCCTTTTTTCCTAGACCCTACCCTTCGAGGCTGGAGAGAGGTAAAAGAAATACAATTTGCAATGTCTGGAAATAGATGACAGAGGGCTGTCTGACAGGCCAAGTCTCCTGACTCTGATTTAAATACAATTGTATGCCTTGTGCATGCTAAGCGCAACTCTCCTTCCCATAGCTGAAGTCCCCCCACCCGTGACAGACACCAAGCGCAAGCAGACGCTACTGGAGAGGATGCAAGCAGCAGCACAGATGAGGGATGGAGTCTGGATCCACATGAGAGGCTGGCATTTGCAAGCTGTCATTGAGCCCTGCTGTGAAACTGAAGTCTGCATCTCATTGAGCAGGTATGGCTCTCAGTGTGCATTTCTGAGAGCAGAGCAGAGACATCCTGCCAGCACAATGTTCAGCAGCAGCAGCAGGATGCTCTGGGATAACTGGAAGTCAGACTGTGAGCATCACAGTACCTCAGCAGACTGTCTCTCCTGTCATGTAGCAGATAGTCACGCTATTACTGTGTACCGGTTTGTTTTCTAATCCCATTCTCTGGAGATCTTAGCACATTCTGTGACTATGCCTGCAACAGGAGCATGAAAAAGTTATGTATCTCCTTCTTCTCAAGCTGGTTTTCCCCTGCAAGCTCCCTAAAGTGCTCATGGTTTGGGAAACCCTGGCCCACCAGTATGAAGAAGGAGAAAGCATTAAATACAGCAAGGTTCAGAGGCACTTATGTCAGGTGACTTGAAATAGAAAGACTGGAAATCTATCCTAATTTAGCCTTTTCAGCTTGCTACATTTAAGACCCACTCCCAAAAGGTTTTTGTGGACATTGTCTATTTACTGGAAATTGCTGAGAACAGTGAGGTAAGATCCCTGAAAGAACTGCTTGCTTTTGCTAAGAACACAGTATAACAGTGTTACACGGTGTTTTACAGTTACACAGTGTCAAGATTTACTGCTTGAATGTCTCTTTCACTTCTGCTTAATCAATAGTGACATTCACCAAGGATCTCTAAAAATTCATGCTGAGTTCAAACTGTAGTAATGTTAGTCAGATTGATAACGCACAACTTTCGTATGATCCCATGGTCTTCATGTGGGATTTGAGACCACATCAGTTTGAGTTCAGCTCCTGGTCAGCTCTCCTAAGCTTGAATGTTGGTGAGATTGTATTTTATCAGATGTATTATTTCTTAAAATTTCCTATGTCTGTCTACCCATATACAAGTATGTGCTTATATTCCCATCTGAGGTACAGATTGGCAGAGGCAGTAAACTGTCTGACAAGACTCTTTGCACTTCAAGGAGTTTCCCTGGGGAGTAGGCCATGCCCTCAGCGACTGTAAATCAGTGCCAATCCCCTGCGGTGTAGCTGAGCATCTCTGGAGAAGGAATGTGTCGAACCCCGCCTGAACCTAGTCACAGGCCCTTGCTGGTGTGCCGGCTGTGGATGGGATGGGACAGCACTGCTGAAGAAGCTGTGCCAGTTTACACCAGCTGGGCACATGGTCCAGGGCACTCTCCCTTCCCATTGCACAGGAAAACATATCTCAATGTGGAGGTAACCCAGAGACCACGGGCCTTGTGACACGCAGAATGCTCTCTCAACAAGAGAGTATATCCCCGCTTTTCCTCTTTGAGGTAAAAAACTGATAGCTGGGAAGCTGTGTTACTTTGTTACAGGTTCAGGAGCCTCCTCTGCTTGTCAGCGTCCCCCTGGGAGCAAGGGGCGTTTTCAAAAACATTTCAGTCTCTGGGAAGCACACAGAATTCACTATACTTTTTTCCCTTCATCTCCCTCATCATGCTCCCACTGAAGCCATCTGTCAGACTGTCACTGTGCACAGAGGTGGGCAGGACTGCATCTGCTGGGGTGGTCCATCCGCTGTGTGCAGACACCGAGAGTAACCTCTCCATGCACCGCAGACTGGTTTTGGGGACAGGAGGTGAGTGTCGCTTCCTTGCTGGTGGCATGATTCGTGCAAGACCTCCATACTCTCACAATAAGACAGAAAACGTGATTTTCATGTTTCTGGAATTGAAAACAGTAGTGGCTGGTCTAATCCACTCCAGCAGAGCTCTGGCTCTGAACCACATAAGATTGACAGGAAATCTGACCTGCTCTGACTGAGAAGTTGATTTTGAGCATCCCATTGCAGGTACAGGAAGATTTTAGATATGTAGAAAATGTCCCCTCTTCACTTGTTTTCTTTCCTCTGTGTCTTTGTTTCTCTTTTTAACACAAGGCATGATCAATATTTAATTTTGCTCATTACACTCTCCACTGTGGGTCTGGCTTTTCTACTGGTGTTCCTATCTGTCACTCCTGGCCAAAAGTTAAGGGATATTTTGCAAAGGGCATTTTTTTAATACCTCTTTCCCATTTTCCACTCCTCCTCCCTTGAATGTTTTGAAAAGCCTCTGCTCTCCCTTCATAGTCCTCCTCCCTGCACCTCAGTGAGCTGGGCTGCTTTTTCTCACAGCAAAGCCCAGACAATGAACACACAATGGTAAGAATTGGCTCAACAGAAACACTGAGTTCAGTTTATGTCAATTGCAGACAGAGTCTGATAAAATGAAGGTGCTTCCCAGGTGAGGGGAGCACTGGGTAGAAACTTATGTTTGACATAAGCCAGGCAGCTATCTGCATATTGGGCTAATCATCTGGGTTGCTGTGGGATGATCACTTATAAGAACAGCACAATACTGAGAAAAGAGGGTAGTCTGTCATAGTTTGTACATTTCCATGTGGTCTGCTGAGTGTCAGTCCCTGCTTTCTGCTCTGGCAAAGTGTCCTGCTGCCTAAAGATGGTGCTGACTCACTTTTATTCTCCTCTAAGTTGCACAAGTGAGAGGTAAAGCTTTTTTCCTCCCGCCCACTTCTTTTGACCTCTTTGGCCCTTGCTGTAGGTGGTTTCTTCAGTTGTGCTCTGCAAATATGTCTTCATAAATATGTGTGCTTTAAAAAGTGTGTGCTTTCACTCCATCGTGCACAGGTTATTTGCACAGTGCGATTTCAGGGACTTCCACCCCCTAAGTGTTTTTCCATGGCTTACATCTGGATGAAAAGAGCTATGGGGAGATGAACAGTTTATTTTGATAAAAGCTTAAAAGGGTCCAATTAATCTTCCTGTAGAGTTTTAAAAGCCTTTTTGAATCAATGTAGTGATTTAACTATGCATCTAATCGCCATGTAATTCTTTCTCAGTTCTGAAATATATAAACTTCCTTTTGTTAGTATGGAAAAATTTATATTAGCAATATGGAATAATGAATAAGGTATTTTGGTCTGCAGGAGGTACAAATCAGAAGACAGACTGATTTCCACCAGCCAAATGAAATGCTCCATTGAATGTCTTCTTGTAATAGGCTGAGATGAAGGCTCAGAAGCACAAATTGATGAAACTCAGAACATAACAAGAAAAGGGGAATGCAAAACCTGACTGGAGAGAAAAGGTTTAGGAAAAATTATTCTGGTACATTGAGAAAGAGCTAAAAGAGTGTCACTACTTTCCAGGTAGTACAAATGAGGGTGGAGACAAGGATGATGGTGGTGATGGGAGACAGGGCTAGTGAAGAGAACTACTGTCAATGGGCCTGCAGACTACACCAGTGTCCTGGTTCCGGCCAGGACAAGGTTCATTTTTTGCAGTAGCTGAGAGGAGGCATGGCTAGGACATGGTGGTCATTCTATACCACCTCACATCATTGCTGGGGGTAAAAGGACTCTCTTCGAGGGAAAAGGGGTTCTGTCCAGTGGAGAAAATGTGGCAAAGGGAGCTGTCCGGTTTTGTCTATTATGAGGGTATTTTTAACATGTGAATCATGTCTTTTCTTATACCTTTTGTTATTAATATTGTTGCTGTTACTGTTTGTTTTCTGATCTTATTCCTGTTTTCAGTAAATAGTTATTTTCTCAACATGGTTCTTAGTGATAAAACTGAACTGGAGAATAGCATTCCTAAACCACGACAACCAGTTGCCTTCATAGTTTTGTCTCAGCTTTTTCCTGTTGCCAGTGTGGACCTCACCACTTCTTATTGCACTGCAAGCACAGAAAAAGGATGGGGGACACGCCTTTCCTTCTCCCTTGCTCCCTGAAATATGGCCTTGAAGAATGGGGAGAAAATTGTGAAATGTCTGATAGAAACATTTCAAAGGCATGGGCCAAACAGAGAAGGTGTAAACACAAACTCACTTGTCACCTTTCTCAACAGTACACCTCCTCTTAGCTTCTGCTCTTCATAACTTTGGCATCATCTTCTAGTTGTCTCCATTCTGGCAAAGCTACCTCTCTTCACTTGTTTCAGGCTTATCAGCCACTCATTTTATTTTTATTGAGGGACTTGTCTGTCTTGTCTGTAAACAAGAAGTTTACTTCTTCTTGTATCTGCTATTTCAATTTATATACAAGTTTGGGAAGAGTATAAAAAAAGTTACATGTGATGAGACTTTAAAACTCTCAAGGAAACTTTGAAACAAAATTAGGAAAAATTAAGAAAGGAGATAATAATATGACATATAACAATTAATCAGATTTCAGACTGCTGTCACCCTTTTCCTTCCAGATCAGACAAGACAGGCCCTCTGGAGCACCTTTAAAAGGGCTTCTAGAAGATGGAGTCTGTGGTACTCATTGCTGCAAGATATTGTGGGATTCAGTCATGTTATGAGGCCATGAATCAAATTAATTATGGCAAATCAAAAGAATACAGGATATAGGACAGCTGGAGAATTAGTATGCATTTATTTCGGTTGGAGTGAGGTGTCAAAATACTTTAAGTCAGTTTTCTTATATTCTCTTTTGTTTCACGGACCTCTCACTTTCCAGTGAAAGTCAGCTTTTTTTGAAATTTCACATATTTCAACCAATTTGTAGCTAAATTCAATCTCTTGATGATATAAATTCCCAGTAATTATTTTGAATTTAAAATGTCTGGTATTTTGGGATTTGGTATGCCAGGTCCAAAAAATGGATGAGATTGCTCTTCTGAAATTCCTTGAGTTGCCTCAAAGGCGTTTTCAGTCACAGGTTGTCTTCAGGACCCTGAACAGGACTCTCTATTGAGATACTGTGGCTGAAAGTTAACATTCAGAGGAGTATGTGTGAATTATGAATTCAAGATTGAATCCCACATCTCTGGATCACTGAAACAATTGCTCAGTTGTCAGTGTGGAACCAGCATTGTCATCTCCGCTAATGGTTTTCATAGGTTGCCATTCCTGTTGCTTATTTCACGAAAGTGCTGGTGAAGGTGACATTTGGGCTCTGACAGGCATCCCTTTATTTTTCTTGTCACAAGCTTCAGGATCTGACAGCTCATTTTCAGCCATTAACTGGTCCTGGGCTTCAGGTGTGCCTGGATCTCTTATTACCTGAGAAATAGTTAGAAATAGTGTTGAGGAAAGCCTCACTTTCGACATGTTTGCTGGAAGCTGTTAGGTTCTTTCCAGATCATTAAATAAGTCATGGTAAACCTAAGGAAAGAAAATAGTTCTGCACCTGTGTTTCCAGGTGACACACAGCTTTTAGAGTGTCTGAGAAAATAAAACCAAACCAAATCACCCTGCTCTAAAATATTGTGATTGCAGTTGAGGAAAAAGGTAATTTTCTGCACAATGCTCCCTGCTCCTGAGTCGGAATAAACTCACATCACTTGGTTGCCCCATTTTTAATTGTCAAATGATAAATACGCAGATGTCTACACAGGGTGTGCTTTAATAAAGTCATTGATTTACAAAGCAGTGTCTAAACAGTAAACCTTAATCATTTATGTGTATGAGTAGCGCCAACATATTGAAGCCTTCTCTAACTCGCTTCCTGATGAGGCTCCAAAGCTCTTTTCCCTACTGCATTTTTCCCAGTTACACTAGCTGTGCAAATCCTGAGCTCATTCGTATTATGTTCCTGAAGGAAGCAATGCACGGAATGTATAATCATTTGAATACTTTCTACTATTTCTTCAATTCCAAAGCTTGTGCTAGGTCAAGTTTTGTGACTATTTTTTGTTTCAGTGTTGCTGTTAGTGTGATTCTCATGGCAGGAAGCAAAAAATTTTGGCAGCTGGTAGAGGCTTTGCAGCCTTAGTAATTCAGTTGACTATTCTGAAGGACGTGGTTTAGCATTCACAGCAATAAATGAATGGATGACTTTCTCAGTGGTTATGTTTTTGATTTACATATCAAACTTCAAAAGTTTTGTCTTTGAAGCAAGAGTTGTTTGATTTGGGATGGCAGGAAAGATTGGCTGGTTTCACCCATTTGTTGGTTATCTTTCTAACAAAACACATGATGAGATGGCTGGTGATCAGTGAACTGTTCTGTATGCCACACGTGTTGTGTCTTTGTGCTTTCCTTTCAATTTTTGTAGCATGAACACAAGGGCATTCTTTTGTCACTTGTTGCTAACTGGAAGTTCAAGTAAATTTTCTGACCTATTTTGTCAGCATAGATTGCTAAACCTCATCATCAACTGAACCTGAAACACCTCACAGTTCTGAGTTTTGGCTTTATGCTCCTGCTTTTAGAAATCCTTGCACTAGATTGTAAACACCAGGAACACAGGGGGGAAAATAATTGAAAAAGGAATTTCTTTTGAAAAGGGGTGCATGTGACTGGGATTACTTTAGAAAATGAGGAGGCCAGCACAACAGCAGTGCAGCAGGAATGTGATATCAGCTGCCAGACTGATGGTGGTGGCCAGAAAATTCTTGTATGGCATTGGGTGTCCAAGTCTTACTGCTTCTGCACTTTGTACCTGCAAAGGCAGTGCAGATGCTGTTGTTAGACAAAGCGGGAAGACAACCAAAGGAGGGGAAGAAGATGTGGCTACCTTAATGATACTGGCTTTCATTATAATTGCTATCATTTGATCACTTCTGCCTTGATGAGGGAGCACTTTGAATAACAGAGATATTCAGGAGTGTGAGATGCCATGGTTTTCTTCAGTGTCAGATAGGACTTCTATTAAAATAGGTGTGGGGGCTTCTGTGTACTTGGAGCAGTAAATATACGAATATGAGATACATGATCTCCTGTAATTTGGATTTTGTTGCAAAGCTCACCTTGTGGTTTCTATGGATTTTCCATGTTCTTTTAAAGATCCCCTGTGTTCTACAGCCTACTGCTGAATAAAACTTCCATGTGGGTGAAGAACATGTTGGGTAATTTTTGTCTTTAGTGCTCTGTGTCAGCAGAGGTGCATCTAGAGTAGCTTAGGCCTATCCCTTGGTGCTGCAGACCAGAAGTTTTCTCTTGGGATGGCTGCTCTTTTACTCCTTGGCGCTGACTTTTTTGTGAAGAGTCAGTGCTGACCATCCTGGTTGAGACAATGTTAGTCTGGACCAACTATGAGTTTCAAAGGTCTGAATTCATCTGCAGTCTGTTCTTCCTCTTGCAACAGCTACCCAAACATCAGTGCCTCCTGCTGCAGAGTGTGAGGACGCTATTCACTGTCTCATGTTCCTGTCTCTGTGGCTGGCACTGTGGCTTCCCCTTCTCCATGTCCTATGCCCAAGTTATGCACGTGTTCACTGCTGTGCTTCGGGGAGTTTTCTGGTACCTCTGACCTGATCTCAGCTTCTTCTTCTTCCCACCGTGGCTTCCCCTTACATGGCTGTGTTTATCCATTAAACAATCTCCACTGTCCTTTGCCCTCTCCAGCAGTGTACAGTGCAGCACTTCCATGTAAATTATATTACCTAGCCAGCTGAGATACAAGTGGCTCTGCATCAGCAAAGGCGTGGATGAAGCCTGTGTTTCTGCTAAAAGCGGGGTAATTTATGTCTCCAGACATTCACACAGTCCATTATGAAGATTTCTACCTCTTTGCTTTTAGATTTTTCTTCACTATTTAATAGCCCTGTCACCCTGAAAAGTTAGTTAGGTTAGTCCTGCAAATTTGCTACAGATGTGTTTTAAATCTCACCTATTCACAGGGAATTTGTGCTCTGTCTGTTTTGGCTCTGAAAAATCTCATCTTTACTCTGTGGGAAACTCTCAACAGAAGGGGCTATAGTCAGCCATAGACAACTGGGACAGGACATAGCAGAAGCTTTTTTCCAGGACATGGATGTTGCAGGTCTGGATTGGGCTGTATCCTTGGGGAAGCAGCCTGAAAATCCTTGCATTGCTAGAGTCTGTGCTGTTTCACTACTAATGAATAAAGACTTTTAACCCTTGAGTTTGCAGTTTTTCCTTTGAGGCAGTATCAGCAAGTGGGATTTCAAAAGCACAGGAAATTGCTTTACCCTCCTGCCACTGAAATCACTGAGTGTTTTACCCTTGGGATCAGTAGGAAGAGAATAAGGCCCATATTGAGCTCTTCTGAAAATCCCATTCTTTAATGAAAAGAAAAATGGGATGTTGATGCCTGTGTTCTAAACCCTCTTCATGAAGATGGAATTTTAAAAGCACTGAAGAGTGCTTCAATTGCCTGTGTGACCTGCCATTTCATCCCCAGATGATAGTTTTTCCTTTGTGAATGATACTTTTAATTGCTTTTGAGATACTATGCCTCATCTAGTGAACATTAATGTGACAGAGCAGAGACTATGGAAAAACTGGTAATCTACAGTAACAGAATTTGGCTATTCTGAAGTTGTCTTTGTGTTCCAGCATGATAACAGAGAAAAAATACGCCTATTTTGTGATTAACACAGAGACAGACTAATTGCCCTTTTTTTTTTTTCTCTGTGAAGACAGTGGTTAAGTGAGCAGTCACAGCTCCCATAACAACAGAAAATAGTTTTGAAAGAGCATATGTTACCTCTTAAAATATTCTCAAATAAAGCACATGTTATACATTAATTGAGAAAACACCTGTCTAGGTGAAACTGTTCAGCTTCCTTTCTGCAGAAATACAGGCTAAGCCATCATTAAAATTGAAAAAATTGATGTCCTATTCTTCTGTTATGAAATGAAACAAAATGAATGGCATCCAGCCTTTGAGAACCCAGTACTCAAGACAATCAAGGACAATACAGCCCCCACACCCTGAAGTTTTGCTGACAGTATCTGCAGAGTCAAAGATAGAAAGTCCCATGTTTGCACCAGTTCATCAATGTTTTGAGATCCTTCATGCTGAGTTGGAATTTTGCTCTTTCCCCCCTACCCCAGTGGACTTTTGTTTGGTAGTGTGACCACTCACAGTGTTGTTCAGACTGCCTCTCCTCTCTTCCCTCTTCTTTGCGCTCGGTACTGCACGCTGTCTTCTGCAGACTGATCTGAGAGTCAGATTTTTGTAACACATGACTTAGGCACCACGGCTGCATCTGGCACACGTCCAACTCCATCAGTGCTTGCTTGATCACCTTTTTTCATTTCCAATGAAATGGAAAAAAAACCACAATGAGAAGGAAGTCCCATCTCAGTGAAGGTAACCCAGAACTTCCTGATATCTACAGGGAATAGAGGAAAGAGTTAAGAAAATCCTGTGCCTGACTTCTGATCCTTTTTCAGACAGGTGAGCAACCTGCCCTGGAGAAAGGTTCATTAATGCTGGTAACGTTGAAACAAGACTCCAAGTTTTAAATACTCACTTGGGCCCATATCTGGCTGATCCTGGATTCTATCTGGTAGAAGAAGGCATGTGAATCATCTTTGCCTTCCAGCTGTGCTTTGAATGTATTATGGGTCAAGGCCAGCTCATTAATTTTTCCTACATGTTCCATCTTACTCGTAGCCTGAGCTGTCATATGCCCCTCTCTGTTTGCTTGGAGACAGACAACCAAATCCCCACTGCACAGATATACAAATGCATGAGAGCTGCACGGTGTGGTTAAGATTCAGTTTAAAAAAAAGTATACAGAAACTTGCATAAAGTATAACAATTTCTTCATTCCTGTAATTTGTTACTCTCCCAGGATGTCCCAGTCTATGTCCAAGCTCACTGGGATATGCAGGTAGCAACAGGGGCTGCATGTGAAAAGGTCACGTGAGAAAAGGCTACAGAATCCGTTACAAGAGCTCTCCTTAACGCTTGTTGTATTCTGTTTGGTGTTTTTTTTTTTTTTTTTTTTTTTTTTGTTTCGGCAATATCTGGTTGCCAATTAACTTCCTGTACTGTTCTTGGTTTGTACAATGTATCTCTCTTTAACTCCGCTGTGCCATACTGCCTCTGCAAGCCAATCTTGAAACAAAGAAACATTTAAACCATGTTTTTAAATGTCTGCTCAGGGTGGTCTCTGCTGACCTCAAGGTGACAGACAATCCACCCTATGTGTAAACTCTGATATACCAGCCACTGAGAAGCCCAAAGTCTTCTTCCTGGGCTGGGCAAGATAAATATAGGCAGGAAGTCAAGGCTGCGACCATTTGCTTCTACACACACATAGTGTTGCAAAAGCTTTGACCTCTGGGAGGAGGTCACCGTGGTGCCGAGTTTTGACCAATACGAGATTAGTTTGTGAAGCTAATGAGAACTCAGTCCTTCCTAGGCCTTCACAGTTTCCCTCCCCTCCCCTCTTCTCCCCTCCCGGACACGTCGACCGTCTGGAGAAGGAAGCACCAAGTGGCACGGGTGGCACACTCAGCTGAGCTGTGGTTTCCATTCCCAGCACTCGAGGGCAGTGTTGGTTTACTTTTGCAGCAATCGCGGTCCCACACGGCGGCACGCCCGTCTCACCGAATCCCACCGGCAAGAGCCTGGCCTCCCCTAGGACGGCAGTTTTTGGTCTGGTCCAGGTAAAGAAGTCCTACTGCTGTGTTACTCGAGTTTGTCATGTCAATCTTGTTTTTTTAGCCCTTGTGGAGGTAGATGTGGTGACTGCACCAGAAGGAATGGAAACTTCTCTATTTGCAGTGGGATTTCTTTGAGGACATTAAATGTCACCAGATTTGAAGCAGTTAGGTTTGCGTATAACAAAGGCTTGATTATGGAGATCACCTGTGCAGGAGAAACAGGAGATTCTGAAAACACGAAGTTTGTGTTGAACAGAACAAATGCTTAAGAGAGATTACTACACATTTGGACAACTCAAAACCAATCTGAACAGTCTTACCACACTTCCCTGGCTACCCAATGATAAGGTAGACTATTTGCATGAGAAAATGACAGCCTTATAGAAAATGAAAGTCTTACAGGCCCTTGAAAATACGCTCAGGACCTACGGACACCCTGAATGCTTTCAGGAGTACATTGTGTTTTGCTTCAAACACACTTCAGCACCTTAACAAGGTGTTAGTTAACTGCTACAGACTCCCAACACGAGGAAGTGCTCACTTCCCTCATCTCTTCCGAACTGGCCACTACAATCTTTCAGTCTGGCATGAGACATAACATAGGCATGTCTGGTCAGCTTTCTCCAGTTAGTACTGCACCATTTAGTGGGGTCTGTGGGCTCTGAAGAAAAGCTTGAAACCAAATTTGCTTTCAGCTCTCAGAAGGCTAATGGAAATCCTGAATCACCCGGGTTTTTTTCTGAAATGTGAACAGCCTCCAGAGAGATGTGTGCACTCTGACTTTCCCCTCATACCTATAGCCTGGTCACTTTCTCTGTGCTTTGGAAATATGCTTTTATTCTTGCATGGGTGCGGGTGGTGATCTTAGTACTAAGTGACAAAAACCATTCACTGGAATATGTTAGCTGGGCATCAGGGACCACACAATTATTTCTGTCTTTTCGACTTTTCATGAGCCCTGATTTGTGTTTGAAACCATCTGGGTGGCCTTAGGACATCACACCATGTTAGTTACTTTTATTCTTGAAGAGGTTACAAAATATTTCTAGTGGTCAAGCGGGCCACCAACAGAAGAGGTAACTGCTGCATTTATCGATGACTTACCAGCAGGAAACACAGGACCAGACACAGGCGCTACATCTCTGCTACAGCTAACCTAGGCTGAACAGCCTTTGATATTAGTCTAACTGATGACACATTAGTCAGGTGTTCATATGGACAGCAACATGCCAACAAGTTAGCACTACTAACAGCCCTTCACACTGCACTCCTTCCTGAAATTGTTTAGAAAAATAAGTAAAGCTCTTAAAATAAGCGGAATGGGAGGTGAAACTAAAAATTATACGGTCAAGTGGACCTGCTGTGCTTTAAGTCTTGAAGGCTGAATTTCCAGACTTCCTAAAAGCTTGGGACTTTTCAACAGTGGGAAAACAGTTACTGCTTACTTTAAGTGCAAGTACATACTGCTTACTTTAAGTGCAAGTAGAAGCTCTGATACTTTTTCAGGCAAAGACTAAATGTAGGGTTTTTTTCAAATAAAACAAATCCTCAGTATTGACCATTTCTAAAACCAGATATGGATAATACCAACCAATAGTCATGGGGTTCGGAAGTGTAGCACCCTAGTAGCACCAGTAAAACTGAAGCATGAACCCTAAATCTTGTGGTTTTTCACTACTATACAGGAGGAAACATAAGGATTTTGTTCTTCAAAAGAAACCAGCTCTAGTATTCTGAATTTCTCAGAGGATTTTGGTTCAGACCTTGTGCATAATACAGTCAACAGACTGACTCCTCATGACTCCAAACGGTAGGGACAGGGGATGATTTTGATTTCCTACTTATCAAAGGTTCTTTGATTTGTCCTCAGCTGTGGGAATTGAATGCACTTGGACTTGTTGACACTTTTGAAGGAACAGGGAGCTGAAGCCACTTTGCCTGGTCCCTGGCGCAGTGAATAAGCCTTCCCCTGAATGTTCAGTACTTCATGCAGCCCACTCTGTGCAATGATATAATTGCTGCTTTGGAGCACTCAAGACTTTTTTCACAATTCCATCAGACTTTTACTGATAGTATGACACTGCTTTCCAGACACTGGAATCAATTTTTACCAGAACTGAGTCACTCCATGGGCTGAAATCAGTAGCCATCTCCAACACTTCCTAATTCCACAGCAGTCCGACTGTGTCCTCACTGAGAGTTTTCCTTTTTTCTCACCTTTGAGAAGCCTTGTCGTGGGGTCTTTATCTTCCTTGGACTTGGGAAGGTGTGGCAGATTCAGTCTCACTGAAGTCAGATGCATCTTTGTGTAAGGGGAAGGGAGACGATGGGGTAGGGCAGGGGGAAGGAGTAGCCTGAATGGCCTTTAGGGCTCTGGTCATGCTGCAGCACAGAAAAACTTGCCCAATATCAGCCCTGATGGTGTAAAATCTGGAGGTTCAGGCCTTCTAGGAGATATGTCTCAGTAGACAATGCCATGGAATCAGAAAATCTTACCAACTCTCATACTTTTATGTCATGCATGTCATTACCCTCAATACATTCTGCTCAGTGTATTGTCCACCAATACAGTAATTTCCAGGCCACTTGGAGGAGCAGATATACTATCATACAAGTGACAGATGAAGCACCCTCCAGAAAAGCATATACAGCTGCCAACAATTTGAAAAGCTGACCTTTCCTGCAGCAGTTTTGGTGGAAGTATCTATCAAGAAATGCTTGGCTTACCTTACCCAACAAAATGAAGCCTCAGAGATAACATGTTTAGCAGTAAACATGCTGGGAAATACTCAGAGGAGAAAGTGATGTTCAAGCCAAGGACACACCAGCAGTAAAAATGGTGTAGGCTATCCTAAGATAGACAAAGGGCAACACTGGAAAGGCTTCTGGTCTTGGATGAAAGAACATGGTGGCCGGTGGGAGGATGAGACATTTCTGCACTGTTAAAATGGGACTTGATCCCTCACTGAACAAGCATGCCACGTGTTAGTCTGCAAAACAAGGTGTTGGAGCTTGTAATAGGTTAGCCTGGAAAAAAATCCAGACTACCAGGGAATTGTTCTTAAGAGGATCTAGAATGGCAAAAACAGGCTCCAAAAACTTAAAGTAATAAGATAGTTTATTTACTAACATAGCTGAGAATAAAAAGAATATTAATAATAAAAAATATTAAGGCATAACATACAGATACTCTACTCTTCCCAATACCTTCCCACATCCCACCGATTGCATAAGGGGACACAAACATGCGGGTTATGAGAGTTTTTTATGCTTATGGAAAAGAGTTTCTTCTGCCGTAACTTCCACGGCTGCAGCTCCCGCCCGGAACACTGCTACGCAAGGTAAAAAAATTCTCTCTCCCACAAAACACTCGGCA
>VZRJ01008654.1:96151-132377 GCA_013397565.1 Ptilonorhynchus violaceus | reverse complement strand
GGTCCATGGGGTGAGTCTTTTTAAGGATGAGCAATCCCACCCTAAAAGGTGCATAGTCCTCTTCTTCAACCTCTAAAAGCTTCTCAGCATCTACACACTCTGGCGTGAATATTCTTTTTGCGGCTGTATCAGATTCTTCATCCCCCCAATGTACCATCAAAACGGATTATAGAGAAAATGGTTTGTCACGTCACAGCTGTCCCCACAGCTTGCAGGAGAGATTCAGTTCCAGCACTCGATGTTGTTTCCTCTCTCTCTCTCTTGCTGACCTTGAAGCCGCCATGTTAGCGCCTTCCTCATGGTGCTGCCGTGACCCGGCCGCGTCTTTCTCTCTTTTCCTCTCTAACTTGGAAGAGAGTTCATATCTGCAGTATTACACCCAGAGGATTTGATCTCGAGAAATCCCCGCCACAGCTCTCGCGGCGTGTGCAGTTTCGGTGTAGTGACTGCCGCCATTGGAAGACACGGAGCCGCGCTGCCGCGCAGTCCCGAGGTTTTTCGGCGCCGCGCGGTCCGGGGCGCCGGCAGTGGCCCGCAGCGGTTTCACGGCTGCTTGCGGCTGCTGGAAAGCGACAGCACGCTCGGCTCTCGGCTGTCGCTGCCCTGACAGCGGCGGCTCTCGGGAGGGAGCCCCGGAGGGGGCCCCCCACCCCTCCGGCCAGAGAAGCCTAAGATGGACGCGCTTCCGCCGTCACTTCCGAGAAAATATGCAAGTTTTGGCTAGGTGAAAACAACCGTCCATTAGTCCAAAACTTCATCCGGTTACAGTCCGTCAAACCCATGACAGAGCTCTACCCTAGATGTTCTGCTAATCTCCTTTCCTGTGTTGCCCAAGTGATTCAGCACACAGAATGTCCTTGTTGTGCACAAGGATAGCGCCTGGAACACTGAAAGCAATGAAAACCTAAGGCTTGTCCAGCATGAGTAGCTTGAAGACTCTGCTGCTGTCCATACAGTTGTGCAAATTTCCTGATGCAAATGTTATTTCAGACCTCAGAAAAATATCAGGCGGTGCTCAAGTGGCTTAGCAGAACAATGTGAAATGGGAATTTTTTTGTGGAAACGGCTTTGTTACAGTGGAAACCGGATGGCAGTCCCAATGCAGCAATGAACTGTCAAATTTGTGGTGTCACTCAGCCTGACTGGCAAAGACGGGTAAGGATCACAGAAACATGGCGGGGTGCTTATCAGACTGCTGCCTCAGCTGTGTCCTGCGTACATGCACACCACTCCTTCCTTCCACCTCTGCTCACGTGACTTAGAGCAGCTGATCAGATGAGTGACAAGCCCATAAGCTCATGCAGTCTATCAAATACATCGCAAGTCAGACCTCCACAAGTACATGTATATATCAGATACATCACAAGATTCAGGCACATCATAATTCAGGTCTTTTAGGCCTAATATATCAATTTTGCACACTAGGTTAAGGATGCATGGCAGGCCAACACATAGTGATTTAGGTCCTCTCCTGTGCACTTCTGGACCTTCCACTCTGCCTGAGGATGTTTTGGTCCATTTCTTCTTCATTTATTGAGTCAATTTATCATTACATACTGAGGTGAAAGATATGCCTGAGAAAGACTATGGCCTGCTTCCATGGAAATGTCAACATTCTTCATGTTAGTTGATGTGATTTCTTGTCCTTCCAAATGGTGATGGCTGTATATCACGTAGCACATAGTGACAACGCCCTGGAAATTAGAAGGGCACCATTGAGGACAAACAAGAAGTCCAGAGCACTCTGGCTTTTTGCTTTTTCCCTAGTCTTGGTAGAGGTGCATTAAAAAACCACCTATAGTACACCATAGGATAAGATCTTCTCGTAAGTCACCACGGCACTGCTGCAATCAGGTCATAAAGGTTTTCTTCTGAGTATCCATCTGTTCTAGGCAATTTGTCCCAAGTTGAGCAGGACTCACCTGCACGGCTCAATCAATTCCTCTGTAACTTTGTAAAACTGTAGAAGTTCTTGGACTGCTGAAGATCTCCTTGGGCATCTGTTGTGGTGGCTGAGCCTGCAGCAGGTGAGGCTGCACTGAAAGGGCCAGCCACAAGAGTGACTGAGGAGCTAGAGGAGCCAGAGGGCCCAAGTGCAGTAGGGGACTGCTGGTGGAAAGGCTCCAAGGTCTGAGGTCTCCCCCTTGGTCATGGTGAGTAGGAAGGTCTCCCCTAGCAGCATGATGTTAATTACCCCTGTTTTGTTGGCCCTGTTGGCCTGTCAATTATGTACCCTTTTATGGTTAAGTTCTGGAAGGTTCCCCTTTACTCGATGCCCCATTGGCCCTGATCCTCTGTTCCTCCCCTTGCCCTTCCCTATTGGTTGTTGTGCTGTAACCCCACCTTCTCTCCACCCCCAGGCCCTCACCCGATTGGTCCCTGATGCTCTCCCCGCCCCTTTTTCCCCTAGTACAAAAGCCCTGGACCCTCCATTGTTCTTGGTTCTTAGCCTCTGGACCCCTTCACAGCCGGAATAAACTCTGTCCGTGGAACTCCACACTAAGGACCCCTCCTGCTCTTTACCTCCGGCCGGCGCTTAGCTATCCAGGCATTGCGTGAGTGTGTGTGAGTGCAACCATGGCACCAGTGGTTTGTGTGCTTGCGAGTGCGGCTGCACCGCCCAGTGACTCCTTTCAGGGACGCTTTGGGGACAGACACGGCACCAGACCATCGCACCCCTCGCCGCGTCAGACATCTGCTTCTGCACACTCTGAATTCCTGCTGGTAACATTGACTGGGGATACTGCTTGCCCTTTCATCTTAGATTTTACCTTAGATCATACGTGAATGGTCTTCAACAGATCTGGCTGCTCTAGCTGAAAATTCCACTTCATCAAAACTAAGCAATTCTAACAAAGTTCATTGGGGAGAAAGGGAAGGCAAAAAACATGAATCAATTAAAAAAAGAAAAAAAAGGTTGAAAATGTGATATGGTGAAATGTTTCAATGGGAAATCCATATCCTATAAAATGACTTTTCATGCATCAAGACTCATTAGGTATGTTGGTATAAGATTGGCTCTTCCAGGAACAGGCAATAAAGAAACTCATTTCCCAGAGTTTTACTGGAAAATATAACCACTGTTACACTGTTGCTTTCATCCTGCAAGTAAATAAACAGTCTAAACACAGTTCAACATAACACAGGGAAAAGCTGGCATTAGTAGGAACTCCGTTGTTATCAGGGAACACTCGAACTGAAGAACAGTGGTCAGAATACCAGCTTTACATCTCTAGCCTTAAGGAACAAAAAGAGCTGCAAATATATTTTCTCTGTGTTGAGAAGTGAAAAAAGGTCACTTGATTTTGCTTATCATAGCAGGCCTTAGTATTTACCTGATTTCATTCCTGTCTGCAGTTCAGTATCTTGCCTGAAACAAGAGCACATGCTTTTCTGGGCCATCCTAATGACTGTGATATCCACTCTCTATTGAAACTGTTTGCACCACGTTTCTGGTTCAAATTTATCTCAATTCAGCTTGCAGATTCTGCCCAAGAGGCCCCTATATCTATGCCTCTGCTAGCTCAGAGACCCTACTATGATCAAATTTCTCATGGATGCATTTTGAGGCTGTTGATCAATGTCTCCCCCCTTTATGCCCCAGAAGTCTCTTATGTTAATGATTCTCAACTTCTAATTGTTCTCAGACTTCTTGCTAGAAGTCTCTGCAGCTGAATGGCATTCTTCCGGAAACAGTGCTTCCTGAATTTGTTTCCCATTCTTTTCACTCATGCCCTTTTGCACTTGTTAAGAGAGGATATGAGTTCTTTTTCACAAGACTGGAAGAGCAACATGAATATTATAATTGTTTCCTTGGGGAGGACTGCCTCTGGAAATCAAGAATCACCTTTTTTCTTTTGGCATACTGTTTATAATTCATTTTTTGGGGGGTGGGGAGGGACACCTTCAGCAAATCTTATTTTATCTGTCCCTTTGCCAGATGGGAAATAATCTTCCCCTCACGGTAGACATTATACTCTATACACAAGTACTTCTTTTGCACTTAATAAGTGAAGTGCATCCTAAAAATGAAGACAAAATAATGTTCCCTAAGCTGCAACTTCACTACAGCACATCTGTCATTGAGGATGGTGAAAACATCTGACTTTTAGTAATGTCTCCTGAGCAAAAATCATGCCTGTAGCTGTAGCTTTAATGGCAGTGCTTTCTCTTGGGACAGAAGTTCGAATAAATTCCAGAAGTCCACAGCTTCTACTTGTTGAATAGCATTGGCTGAGTCTACATTCCTAAAACTTGTAAGCACACTACTCACCTTTGAGCATGTTATAATATGGTTTTCACATGCCAGTCTTTTCCATGCAGCAGATAATTTTTCTAGAGCATCCATGAACTTTCAACTTTATTGACATGACTGATACTATAGAGAGTCATAGGGAAGCTGTGAATGCCCCATCCCTGGCAGAGTTCCTTGGCAGAGGCCAGACCGGAGGGGGCTTTGAGCAACCTGGGCTGGTGAAGGGTGTCCACGCCCATGGTGGGGCAGGTTGAAACGAGGTGGTCTTTAAAGTCCCTACCAAGCCAAGCCATTCTATGCTTCTATGAAAATTCAGTCTCTGCACCACAAAGGTGGTGAGCTGTCCCAGCTGTTTGGAGCTCTATTGTTTCCTGCCTCTAGGCCAGGCCTCCCATACCTTGTGACAAGCTGCATTCATAGATAACTCTTTTTTCTGTCACTGGGTTCATACATAAAATGGTAGTTTTGCAGATTAATTCCCAACTTTAGAGTTGTCACATATCCTCTTGTTCTTCTCCTCTGTTGTGTCAGGCCCTCTCAGTGCATTGGTGACACTAACAGAAAAATAGACACAGAAGTTGTATTCAGCTGCTTTGCTGTGGTGCCCAGGGACACGACAAGAGAGAGCAGGTACAAGTTGAAATATGTGGGTTCCTTCTGAACATCAGGAAACCCTTTTCCACTGTAAGGGTGACCAAGCACCAGCACAGATTGCTCAGATAGATGTTGGAGTTTCCCTCCTTGCAGATATTAAAAAACTGTGTGGACATTGTCCTGGGCAAGTGGCTCTTGGTGGTCATGCTACGGCAGTGGGGTTGGACCAGATGCTCTCCAGAGGTGCCTTCCAATTTCAGCCAGACTATGATTCTGGATGATGTAGTGTCACTGAAATCAGCATTTCTCTTCTGGAAATATTTACTTTTTGATAACTATGTTATGTCATGGAAAAGTTCTGCCTGAAATGTTCAGAGTGCTATATTAGGAGCACATCACACATGTAACATACATACATACACATATATATGTGTGTGTGTGTGTGTGTGTGTGCGTGTGTGTATATATATATATATATAGGTGTGAAGTACATGCTGAATGTCATACCACGGAAGGGATAGCACAGAGACCAGTCTCGGTATTTCATGCTGTAAATATATTAATGAAGCAAAACTACTGTTCTTAAAATAGATAGAAAAATACCCCTAGCCATTGCCAATATCTCTCAAAAGATATCTTTAGCAAAAAGTTACAATTTTCTAGTGTTAAATGTTTATAGGCATATGGGAATACCAGTACTGCCTGTCATCAAGATGGCTTTGAAATAAGTTATTTGAGATGGCAATCTATACGACAGCACTCAGGAAAATGAAATAACTAAATGAGGTGAAGCACTTTTAAAACTGTAGAAAGAATTTACTGCAGCATGTGAGGGAGCTGTCAGGCAGACTAGATCCCTCAGTTGCTGTTACTGTTGCTTCACTGCACTTTCATACGACAAGGCGTTGCTTTCTCTAAGGAGACTGATTGCTATGTCCTGACTGCATTGGTTTCCGTAACAAACATCCTTCCCCCAGTGCAAGGAACAGCTGGGGTAGTGGCAGGAGAAGTCTGAGTCTCAGTTAACTTGAGACCTGTCAGAAATGGATGCAACTGTTTAAATGATCCTGTCAATGTAAGTAGTCTCATCTACTGTAACAAGATGATGGAATAGGCTCCTGGTGCAAATAGAAAGTTGGGCTCCTAGTTCACAAACAAGGGTCTTCAGGGTTTCGTGAGAGGTTGAGCTTTCTTAGCTGCCCAGGGCTGTTGGAATGGCTAGATCATGATGGACAGAACATGAGTTCTCAGTCACTAAATGCCATCCAAAGCACCATTTCTCCTTGTAGGCATTTGAGACTAACCTACAAAGACTCCAGGACCATAGGGCATGGGAGAAACAGAGATTCAGGCAGACAGCAGCTGTTGTGAATGTAATCAGTAAATTGTTGGGATAGTAAAGGAATCTGGAAAGATTCAAAAGAATTTGGAAAGAGCTACACTGGGTAGCCATTAACGATGCAGACTTTGCGGGTTCTGCAGGACCCGAGGACTGTGCTGCAATGCCTTCTGAAGCTTCATCAATCAGGATTAAGTACATGGGAACAAAGTGTACTCTTGTAACAATGCCGTTTTTCACAGTTGACAGATCTTGTCACAAAATGGACTTTCTTGTACTGTAAAGCAGTTGGATACAGTGGGGCTAAGCATAGTGTAAATGCCAAAACAGATTACAGCAAAACAGACAATTTAGAAAGGGCTGGACCTTGGTCAGGCAGTGCATAGCTGTGATAGGGAGCAGTGGGGAAGACCCATAGCTCCTCACTCTTTTCACACTCATCAGTGCCCCAGGGTAGGATGCAGGCCAGCTGAGTGCACCCCTCCTCGGTGGAATTACTGTGCTTTGCCTTTGCAGTAGTCTTCCACACCAGTGGGCTGGCCATGCTCCCCAGGGGCAAGGCTACATGTAGTTCATGCTCAGGTTTTTCCCCACAATTCAGCACGGAGCCAAGTATTCAGCCTTGTCTCTGCAGAAACTGCCTGACAGTTGATGCAGGGAGCAAGGCAGCAGTTGAATTTTTCATTCCATTAAGTATTCACACTTTCTTCCCCTGTCTTGCTGTTGTTGTTTCTAAACATGACAGACAATAATCAGAACACAAAAGCATTTACATTTTCTCCACTGGCAAAGCAGCACATTCACAACCAACATCAAAGGTGGGTTTAGTGATCTTTAGTGCAATACCGCACTTCAACATGATCAAAGCAATCAGTGCCCAAACACAATAAAGAAGATGGAGCTCTGATTCAGCTCTTCAGTAAAAGGCAACGATAAAGAGATCCAGGGACAGGGTGAAAGCACAGTAAGCATATGAGGGCATGTGGCTGAGATATTCTTTTACATCAAAACAATTTCTCATTTCATGTCCAATTATACCTCTGAGCTGTTGAGTCCAACATTTCTGTCATCTCTGGCTTTCAATTGACATTGCAAATAGTGGACTAGAAAAAGCTGCCATACAGTATGTGTCAGTTAAAATTCCTCCTGAAGCGTGTCACTGCAGATGGATAACTCTGAGAGCTGGGTTACTTGTGCTGGCCTTATTGATGCTGCCAGCCAGCTTCATTCACATTTGGGTGAGGGACTCTTTAGTTAACACCTAGTCAATGAATATAGCCTTTTTGCTTACTGTCTGACATAGGATATCATAGAATCACAGAATCATAGAATGGTCTAGGTTGGAAGGGACCTTAAAGATTGACTAGGTCCAACCACCCCACCATGGGCAGGGACACGGTTCAATAAACCAGGCTGCTCAGAGCCTCATCCAACCAACACTTCCAGTGATGGGGCATCCACAACTTCTCTGGGCAACATGTTCTAGTATCTCACCACTCTCAGAGTAAAGAATTTCTTCCTAATATCTAATCTAAACCTACTCTCTCTTTGAAGCCATTCCCCTTTGTCATATCAGTACACGCCCGTGTAAGAAATCCACCTCCATCTTTCTCATAGGCTCCCTTCACGTACTAGAAGGCTGCAACTAGGTCACCCCAAAGCATTCCCTTTTCCAGGCTGAACAATCCCAATTCTCTCAGCCTTTCCTTGTAGGAGAGGTGATCCATCCCTCTAATCAACCTGGTAGCCTCCCGATGTCCTTCCTGTGCTGGGGACCCCAGAGCTGGATGCAGTGTTCCAGGTGGGGTCTCACCAGAGGGGAGCAGAGGGGCAGAATCCCCTCCCTCGCCCTGCTGGCCATGCTGCTTTGGATGCAGCCCAGGACACATTTGGCTTTCTGGGCTGTGAGTGCACGTGGCTGGGTCGTGTCCAGCCTCCCATCCCTCAGAACTCACAAGTCCTTCCGAGCCAGGCTGCCCTTCATCTGTTCATCTCCCAGCCTGTGTTGATAATACGGGTTGCCCTGACCCAAGGCAGAAGGTAGAAGGTTCAAAGTAGAAAGCTCTAAGTGCAAGGACAACAGACTTTGTGACTTTGGGTGTCCATAGCCAGGCTAACAAATGCCATTGAAGGAAAAAGTGTAGAGATAACATTAATCAAGCCACTGTAACTGACCGATCTTTTCATCTGTTGGACTTGTGCAGCTCAGGCTACAAAAGTGCATCTTGAAAATCCCAAAGGAAGCCGTCATCATCTGCCTGACTGTGGGCAGCTCTAAAACTCTGAACTAAACTGTGTCTTAAAATCATTGAAACAGTCTCTTCTATATGAGAGAGGCATCATCTCATTGCCTCGCTACAGCAGTTATGTATTTTCCCTGAATTCATGTTCAAAATTACTGATCTGGGGGAGGGAGGCTGTGAGAACTTATGGTTTGGAGTTTAGGGGTGGGAGGGTCTTTGTAGGAGGCAGGTTGGATTAATAAGACCTCAGATCCTGAAGTGTGGTCCCTAAGTGTGTTGCCTGTGACTGCAACTGAGTTACTCTGTCTTCTCTTGTGTAAGTTAAAACGCAGGAGCTTCTTAAACCTTTCTCTGGAAGACGGATTTTCCACACTCCGAATGGCTTGTAAAGGAGATGCCTTAAAGACGTATCTCAGGGGAAGAATACAAACAAAAGACCAGACCCAGGAAAAAGAAAGGCATTCAGGGATACTTAGCAAGGCAGGGCACTTGTCTGGAAGTGGCAAAGCATCAAGGAATATTGGCATGTTGTGTTGACAGCAAATTAGATATGAGTTTGTCAACTGCTAAGCCAGTAAGAAAGGGAAGCAACTGAATCATGTGTTGGAAGAAGGAGCCATGGCAAGTCACAGAGGACACAGAGCAATTCAGTAACAGAACAGGGATGCTCTGCAGGGGGAGGAAATTATTGTGCTTTGAAGGATGAGATGGGTAATAAAGTTTGAGGCAAAGAGGTGCTCATCTGTGTTGGCAATGAGTGTAAAACTGATGCTGTTGCACTCATTCTCGCAAAGCTTCATCAGTATACACAAGTGAGCTCTTTGTCTGTATAATGAAATGGTTTCAACTGGATAGCATTCACATTTTTGCTTTATAAACACTCAATGTCTACTGGGTAACAGCAGGATAAGCATACGTTCTACCTAATGGAACATTTTAAAATTAGCCTACCTCCTATTTCAGAAGTGAAATGGGTTTTCTTTACCAAAAGCTTCAAGGTCACACAATGAGGGAGTATTGTGACCTCTGTATCTTCAAGTACTGAGTCAAATGTGCATGTAACTCCTGGAGAGTGCAAAGTATGCAGTTTTGGAATTTTTGAGGGCTGGCCTGCAGAGCAGAGGCTGTAAACCAGCAAGCAGAGAGCACAAACAGCAAGAAGAGAGCAGTGGGGAGAATTACAATCTGACCTAAAAGGTACCTGGGCACTTTTTGCTACTCTGGTTTTCCAGTGTGAGTGGGAACCTGGTCAAGCACTGTCTTTGTCCATTACTTACTCCTCAGTCCTATTCCTGCTCTTCCCATAACCAGCTCATATTCAGTGTGCAGTTGGGGGAGGAAGTGGAGAATTTTGATTTATAAGGGTAAATTAAGGCATAGAATTGCAGTTTTAAGTTATTCTAGTTCTGCATAAAAGACAGTGTCTCCTTTCCCGACTTTCCTGTAGAAAAGTGACTCTCCCCTGGGAATCTTGCCTGCCGGTGTTGGGGAAGCAGGCTGAAGCTCAGGTAGTGTGTCCTTCCAGAAAATACTCTGCTCAGATTATTTATTAGAAATTGTCTGCTTAATTCTGTTCTCCTCTGCAGGAAATATGCAGTTAATATTTCTTAAATTATCATCTCAGATAGTCCTTCTGCGTTTGTAGCATGGTGAGATTGTGCCTAGGACTTGATTTCTGTGCAAAACAGTAATATGTCCCACCTTGATCAGCCCCACAACTTTTTATGCTCAGATCCTGCATTCAGGCAAAGGCTCTGTAGGGAAAATTCCTGTCTTCTTGCTGCAAGTGGGGATGAAGAGATGAAGTGCTGGCACAGAGAATGGCTCCTCTTTCTCCTCCTGAACTGTCAGAGTAGCAGAGACCAAGTGCATTGGATTTTTGTTGCACAACTGTGAAGCAATACAACAGGTAAGAAAGGACCAGCAATTACCCATTTTGCAGGAAGTGGCTGTTTACCAGCTGCAGTCTGTTTATGAATTCACCTGAAGCTACCTTGAAATTCAGACTTTCTGTGTAGTCTGTTCTGTGCCCAGAAGTAAAAGTTTCTCTTTCTGCCAACCATTTTTGTGAATCTAACCACCATCTGTAAAGAGCTGCAATAGCTATGGGACAGATCACCCTTGAAAAGGATGTATATACAGAAGTAACCTTTGGTATGGTCCTACAAATACAATAAAGGGGCATGTTTCTCAGGGCTTAGCTCACACATGATTCCACACTCCTTATGTCGTTGTGATCACAAATTTGTCCTGCCCCTCACTAGCAAGTGAATTCGAATGGTATAGACAGTTTTGTGCATCAAGGATGTGCAGAGCTTGGCTTCAAGCTTGTATTCGTGTAATACCTGAGGTAATGTGACTGCTGCTGTCAGTGCTCTGAGACAGAGAATGAAGCCTTGGGGGAACCCATTCCAGCCTACACATTTTCCCAAGCAGGTTTTCACATCCTCTGTGAGCACCAGGTTATCTAATATACTGTTGCTTATTTACATTGATAGACACAGATGTAGTGCACCCTTAACTATCCCACTCAGGCTGAATTCCTGTCCTGAGAGCACCCTCATGAGCAGAGCTGACACTAACTCAGCTCTAAGTAGAGGGCTGTATATACTGTGGGAAAAGACAGGTCCTGTGCCATCTCTGGCTTTTCTGTTTGCCTTTCTCTTCTCTCTCAGCTAGGGAGACTCCAATGCAGACTGATGCTCTGACCATGGAGGTATGTCTGCCTCTCTTCTGATGGACAGCTGGAGGGACCAACGTTGCCTTTGCAAGCACGGTTGGAGTATGGGTGTGCTCACGTGTCATCTCTGTGTGGATGGCGGGGAGAAGTGCGTGGGTGGGATACAAAGCGTGCCCATGTGCCAAGCAGCCGCACCACAAGGGCAAGATGCGCATAAGAAGCAGTGGTTCTGCTGGAGAAGGAGAATGCTTTCCCCACAGAAGAACCAGGCACCAGCTGGGAATTCTTGGGAGGCAGATGCACTGTGATGGGAGGGTGACACCACCAACTGCAATTGTGCTTTATCTTTCAGAGCAGTGGTTTATTTGAAACCTGTTTCCGACTGACCTGACAAATTCATTTCCAAAGCATCAACAGATGGCAGCAGACAGATGGCTCAGTAATTTCAAAGCCTCTCCAGAGAAAGGAAGTGTCACTATAAGCCTGCACTATCTTAACATTACGAAAGAATGGGATCTTAACATCTGCATTAGCTGAAAACAGTGTTAGGAGACATGTTGTAGCCTGGATTTTTTGCAGTTATTCTCATGGTTTCCATTGGCATAGCTCCACAATTCTCAAACCTTCTTCTTATCTCAAAATGACATTTTGAGCCGACATTTAAATGACTTACTTGATGACTATAGATGTTTTCTCTGCATCGTGTTGGTCCAACCATATTGTTCCTTGATGCTTCAGTTTCTTGTCTGCAAAACACAGATAAAAATCCAGTACTGATCCTGTGCTTTTAGACAGCAGACTTCTTGACCGAGTATTTTTCCAAATTTATATATATTCCCTCTTTTTTTTAAATCTTGTGTTGGTGCTGGACTCTCCCTTGCTGGAACCTTTCCCCATACAAGACACAATGGTTAGAGGGCTGTATTCCCTTGCTACCCACTGATGAGTAAGGGGGCCTCAGTTTTGACTGCTGTTTAGTTATCTTTGCCATGCTTTTATTTTTTTTAATTTATGCCAAGGGTTTGCTTCTCTTTATTGCAGTTTTACTGCTGCCTGTCCCATCCCCAAACTGGCCTATTGTGATACTTTTTCTTTTTTCATTTTCCCCTTCTCCCAGATATTTTGCTGCTGCAACTTTTTGAAAGAATTAAGTTTGTCCTCCCTTCTGCATCCTCATCATATGACAGAAGGCCCATTAAATGCTAGAACTGATAATTAAAACTTAAGAAGTGTGTTCTCTCACTCTTCTCTCTGAAGCCAAGTTTCATACATTCTCAGCTCTGACCTATCCTCCAGAGTACATGTAACTTTCTCATCTTCTCAGAAGGTAATCAAACATAATCAAAAGGAATCAAAGAGCTGACTCTGCCTTGTCATCTGGTGCAAAGCCATTAAGCAGGATCAGGAGATGGGAGGTTTGTAGCACAGCATAAATGATCCTCGGAGAGATGAAGGCATGGGCATGGATGAGTCTCTTATTTCTCTCACCTGAGACACATCACAGCTCAACCCAGTGGAGTTATATCCTCATGAAGTTTGTATAACTGAAAGGAGCACCAGACCTCTGTAACATTGTGCTTGTACTTCAGGGGTTACAAGGCAGTTGGCTATCCCAAATTTCCCTTTCTGTTTTGCTAGAGAGACCAAGCTTGGCCACTCAGACCTGCTGGAGTTACAGAGAAGGTAAGGCTTCACCTGGTGGTGATGGGGCTATGTTGAGCTGAAGCCCAGTATTTCATGAGGGTTTCAAAATTAGGAATGTAGAGGTCATAGCATGTGGGTACTGTGCAGTGAGAAGGAAAGGTATTATAGACTAAGTGGACATGAGAAGATCCTCTCATTTTTTTCTCATCAGGGCTCAGTCAATAAGAGCTATCCTGCTGACAGAATGTACCCCAAGATCAAACAGGATCTGGAGACTGATTATGTTCCTCTAGCAGAAATCTGGGCTCAGACCTACAACTGTTCATCCAAGTACACGTTTTGATCGTGGGTTGGTAGCTAGATGAGATGGGTGGGTTTCCACTAGAGAGCAACAGTGTTTCCCGTACAAAGGAGTCTGCCTTGCCAGTTCAAGGAGGGACTTATGAAAAAGTGTGTGCCAGCCTTGGGGATTGGCACCAGCTGCTGTAAATGGAAAAGTCACCATTCCCTGGGTGAACATAAATCCAAACCTAAAAGTACAAGGACTGAGATCACTGTTTCTGGACCAGGAGCAGGCAGGGGAAAAAGCACAGCAGTCTTACTTTCTGGGAAGCCAGCACCGCATAGATTGCAGTCTCAGCTCCGGCAAATGTTCATCTGTCTCCACACAAGTTGTGAAAATAGAGAATTAATTGCTGGGTCAGTCAGAAGGATTCTGAGTAAAACAGAGACATCTGGAAATACTCAGTAAAGCCAAATGTGAACTATTGATTCAGATACAGCTTCCACCATTAGAAACAAAGTTTGGGGAAGCCCAGTAACTGTTCCAAGGCCGTTGGCAAAAACGAGGCAACTGAAGCCAGGTTATTTTTTAAAAAGTATGTTATTGACCTGTTCCCTGAAAATGACATTTTCTGTCGGAAGTCTACCTCCAGTCAGGAGCCTTTCCTTAGCAGACAGGAAGCAGGCGCTGCTTTCAGCAGGCACCTGGCTGTGAGGGTAATTGAATAGTGCAGCAGAGCAGCTTGGAGACTCACCAACACTCATGGGCTTTAAAATGAAATTACACAGTTCTTTAAATAAATCAGCTATACTCTACCCTCTAAGAAAAATGTTATTGCTGGATGAAACTTTCCTGGGTTTTTAACAGCTATAAAATAGAGTAAACATGCTGCCCAGTGTGGTATTTGCCAGTCTTGACCATGTACATGGAGGTCTTGTGATCACCACAGGTGAAAAAGGGAAATAATTAATGTCACGTGACAGTCATGTTCTCCTGTTAAAGCTTCCTAAGAGAGGCTTTAAAGTTTTCAGGTTTGAGAGAGAAAGTCAGACAAGAGCTGGATTTGAGAAGACACTTCTGTACTTACAGAAGTCATCAGTGGTCCTGCACACAGCCAAAGGAGACATGAGTTCTTTCCAGTCAGTGAAGGTGACTTGTTGGTCATAAAATGCATGTTTTGTGTGTTTGTCCAGGACTTGCCATCAGTCTCGCTGCCTTTTATTTCTGATAAGCGAGGATCACAAAACTCATTGGAAAAGCAGTGTAGATGATGGGGATTCTTTATGGTACATTTTGAAGTAAACTAAACACACATTTTTGTTTAAATATAAAAGAAAACTTAATGAACAGTACCCTGGGCAGAGTCCTACAGCAACAAGAGGTTCTACATGGACTCTGCAAAGTTGCATCACAAGTAGGCTTTTTATATACACTTGCAGCAGCACCGATCCCAAGAGTGGCTGCATGGGGCACTTCGGCCCAGCTGTGGATCTACTCCCCAGCCCAGCTCTGCTGTCCAAAAGTGTCCCCTGAGCTTGGGCTCCTCTTGGATCACATTCCAGGATGGCTACAAGACAATGCTGAGGCTGCTGGTTATCTTGTCACCAAGGGAAACAACACACCCTTCATAAAATCTTTCTGTCTCTGTCATTCCTCCTTCTAGTCAGATTAACACCTCCCAGATGGGCCTTCTTTCCCCCCGTGCCACATCATACTTTGGTCACAAATTTCCACTGCTGAGCAGTTACAATTATATTTTCCCCTTCATAGATCAAACTGGCTGATGAAGGGAGCTTTTTAGTCTCTTAAAAAATAATCCTGAGGGGCATTTTAAGTAGGTGGACAGAGATGCTGACTTGAATTTTGTGTCAAGAGAAGAGCCAATGTATACTTACTTCTCCCAGTACTGTTAAGGAGGTGGTCTGCAGCCATTCACAATTTTAGGCCTGCTTAAGAAAAGGGGAACTGAGGCCAGGCTGTCGGAGTTGCTTGAGAGGCATTAGACACAGCATGTGGAAATCAGATCATGCACAGACAGGGTGTGACATACCATGTGCCCCCACCTCTGACTCCTGTAGTGTAAAATGGCACTGACAGAAGCCTCAGAGGGGCTGTGTGCATTGCCCAGGGTCACACAGAACATGTGTCTGAGCTGAAAATGGTGCCCTAGTCCCCTGGGATGCCACATCCCTACAATACCAGCCTTACCGCTCTCCTTAGCCTGGCTTTTCTCTGCTTGAACAGTAATGCATGTTCCCACTCCCCTGTAATTAATTAGCAAGAAATAATTTATTCTCTGAGAGAAAAAACCATCTTCCTCAGCCTGCTGTGTGTTTAGACAACTATGAATCTCTTGAATACATTGATACAATGACTATGCTGAACTTTTAAATCCTTATGGAAAATAACCATTACAGTTTTTACGTTTGTGTGTGTGTTTATTAATTCAACACCTCCACAGGGAAGATGAGAGATGTCAGCTCTGAATGGGCACTGGACTTCCAGGAAGTGAGAACCAGGGCTGCCAGTGCCTTGCTGGCATCATTCATATCTCTACCACCTTGCAGGAGAGGAAATTCTGCTATGGAGCAGGATGTCTTGTGCTGCCTGAGGGCGTAATCTCACCTCCTCCCTGGCAGGGCTGATGCAGCCCACCGTGCCCCCAGGCAAGGAACTGATCTGAAAAGCAGTGAGTTTGAAGGGTGCAGGACAGAACTCTGCCCATGCAGCAATCCCTGCGGTACACAGAGGACAGTGGCCATTACATGCTGTTATCTTCTTCTTGGCTATGCTAGTTTAAAAGCTGCTGCATCTTCATTCTTTCAAAGGTGTGGTGTTCCTGTGTTGACATGGGTGTGCTGTGCTCTCATGCCAGGCTCCAGGAATGGCCAAAGCTGATGGTTTCTGGGACCACTAAACTCTCACTCTGCACGAAGCAGAAGAAAAATATCAGTGAAACAGGTGGTGCCATCTACTGGGAATCGAGATTTTTACAGACAAGACCGAGTACTGAACTAATGCCATCAGTCAGACCCTATCCAGGCTTTATTTGGCACTTTTGCAACAAGACGTTCATGGACAGGTGCCCACTCACACCATTGAAACTCAGAATTAAATCTGTCTGTGTAGAAATTTCTGTGGGGCTTTGGTGTGGCATCTCCCTCCCACAAATTACTAGTGTAAAAGCACATGGCAGGGCCAGGAAGAACTGCTTCTGGCTTTTGGACCTAGGAGGAGAAAATATTCATGCTGCTGCAGTAAAGTGATGATTAAATGCCCTGCAGCTGGGACAGACACGTTGGGTTGTTATGTGGGTCTGAAAGCAGAGGAAAGCACTGAGCTTGCAAAAGAGCTTTTGGAGAGGTTCTCTGTTCTGCTTTCGCCCAAGGTGTTTCCCAAAAATTTTGATAGAACACTGTTATAAAACATGATATAATTTTGTCACTAATCTCTGCCTCAGTACCTAAAGCATCCGAGGAGCAGAGAGCTCTGTGGGCTGGGGAAAGACCTTTTGAGTCCTCCTTTCTAGACACCTGTATTATTGGATTTGGCCATAGTTCTGGTTACGAAACAGAATGGTTCAGACTGCTCAGCAACCCCCATGTCCTTCTGAGCAGCAATTTCTCTTTGCTGTTCAAAGAGATAACTCCTTCTTGTCCATGGTACTCATAGCCAAACACCGAGTCAGGTTTTGCTGCAGCATGCTGACATTTTGTCAGGTCCTTAAGTAGAGAGAAGCCATCAACAAGCCATGTGCTGCTGGCCTAAGACTGTCCCCATTTACTTCAGTGGGAGTTTCACCTCTGATTTCTGGGGGGGAATTATTCTGAATGCCTTAGAAAAATCCTTTCTGAATTGCAACTTTTTCTCCTTGCAATGTTTGAAGCCTCCCTCACTGCCTCCATGTATTGCTAACAGATATTGTGTAACAAGCAATTTAACAAGCTAGCAGATTTTGTCTAACAAAAAACCAATTAATTCCTAGTATTTTAAATTCTGTCTCCAGCAGTTATTTTGGATTACCTGTTTGCTCTATTAGAGCTGCAGCCCTCTGTTTTGCTTCCTACCTAAAGTCACAAATTCATCAGGTTGGCCTGGTAACAGAAATTCATCAAAGCTTTAATGCCCTGAAAAATAGACCTGAGACATTTTCAGAGCAACAGGCTGACATATTGTTTGGATCCTGACTGGACTGCCAGGCAGATGCAGCATGGATGTATGAAGGTGCACTCCAAATCCTTATCTAGAAAATATCTCTTTAAGTGAAACACAGTTAATGGAGGGACTTGAGAGCAGCCTGCTGTGAGCTAGGATGGGCAGGCTTCACCAGAACAGGGCCTTAAAGCTGGCTTTCCTCATTGATGGGCTCCTTTCTAGAGATGGATTATTCATCCTTCTGCTCTTTGTTTTGCAACGTTTGCTAGGCCTTTTATTTTTTAATCCAACTTGTCTATCCTTGGTGCTCTTATATGTGCCCAGAATAGGGGTTGTCTTGTGTTTGGGTAGAAAAAAAGAAAAAGAAAAAGCACTGACTCCAAAAGATTTTAATCCTTTCTGAGACAAGCTTCTCACATTCGATAACCCAGATAAAAACTGACCAGCCTCCTGGTCTGTAAATCTTCAAGTGTTGTGACTTTTCACGTATAGGTGAGAGAAAGGTCCTTTCTAAACCTCTAACCTCAAAATCCCAGCCTGAAATACTAGTGTTTCTGGAAGAAGCCAAAAGCATCTGTGGGGAAATTGCCTTTGGATCTCTCATGCTACTGTTCGATGTAAATGGTGGTATTCTTCCAACTCCTGTGCTGCAAGGCTGTTCTGAGAGCTTCAGGGTTTCTTATACCTGAGACTGGTTTTCCTCACATACTGAAAGGGAGACTTGTACCCTCCCTCTTAGAAGCACCCAAATGCCTACTCCCCTGGGAGAAACACCCTGAATGTTCTCCGTTTCTTAATCCTTGACTTTGAGAGGGTTTCATTGTATCCTAAAAGAAAGAGCCAGGAAAAATCTTTATTTGGGAAAGAAATATAATGCTACCAAGCTTAAAAAGTGGAAATATAGTGTTCTTCTGAAAATCATGCATAAGAGGGAGAGGGAACAGGGGTGAGTGAAAGTTAAGAGGTTGAGAAGGCTGGGAAGGGCAGGTGGGGACATGACACTTAAAATGATTTCCTGCTTAAGCATGATGTTAGTCTGTGTGTCACAAAGCCTCTTTAGATAGAATATTAAATGAAAACGTGTCTGAATAATATGTGTTCTTTCTTTTTCTCAGGGAAAAAAAGGTTGTTTTTCTTTTTGTCTGCTGGAAGTGCTTTATTTTGAAACTCTGAGGCCTGATGCCATTCTTGTTTATGTAGCTTTCGCACTCATGAAAACTGTTTCACTGGCTCTAACAATTTTGCTCCCGATTTGCACCCATGTCCAGCATTCCAGCCAAAGACAGTAAAAAGAGGGGAGGAGCAGGAATAAGCCCGGTGGTGAACAAGAATGAACCCACAAGCTTCAGAGCTGGAGCTTAAAGCAATGTAAAGCATATGTCACATCCCTTGCCCTGTAAGCCAGTGACCTCAGAAACTCTGATTTGCACACTTTCACCCATCCTTTGCTAAAAGGAAAGGGAAAAGATTGTCATGGGACATTAACATGAAGGCTCTGAGTTTGAGTGGCTCGAGGGAGATTTATAATCTTGGAGCTTTCTTTACAAATAGTCCTTGAAATAGCCATTTGGGAGGGGGCAAGTAAAACTTTCCTCTAGTAACAGATGGAATAAGCAGTTCAGACTTTTTTCTGCTCTTTTTGTGATCCAAGGAGAGTAGAGCTGGTCTTGTCTGAGCTCCCTCACAGAGGTAGTGGTAATGCTGACACTGGTTTGTTCCTATATATCTCTGGAGAATTTGCTGGCGAGCAGGGGGGATGTTGTCTCCTTCTTCTTCCCTGTGTGGAACAACTTTTACTAAAATTTGCTAGGAGGGAGTAAATCAGTTCTAGCATAGGCTATTAGGAGCAAAGGAGAGACTTCTACCGCTTTAAAGTGCTTTCGGGGCAAGGACCTAATCCCGCCCAGTTCAGGCTGAATTTTGCATGTGTGCTGAAGCTCTGCCACTGTGGCAGGCAAGAGTGCTTTTCAGCAGCAGCCTAGTTATCCGTACGTGCTAACAAAAACCTTGTGCCCTAACTCCAATGAATGATTAACTCTGTGTCTCTGGCAGCCATGTGGACCATATGCCTTTGCTGGCTTGTGCTGCCTGCTCCAGCAGCACAATATTCATCTCCCTTACCTCTCCTGACTCTCCCTGAGATGTAACTTTCGGTGCTGGTTTCAAGAAGGCTTATGCTAAAGGTGGCCTCATTGAAGAGTGAGCGCTGCTCTGCCACACATGGGGATCACCGGGAGCCACAGAAGCCTTCACATTTGGTGGCACAAAGGATAGCAAGCAGAGAGCTGAGTGAGCGCGTGACCCTCTGTTTCAACAATGTGCTTTGCCATGGCAAATGATGTCACAGGTTGCACACACTCCCTCCCCCTCATGACTTTGAGTGGCACCTGTACCCTCTTTGATGGACAAGGCTTCTCTGGAACAGGCTTACTGCTGGCAAAAATTGGGGAAACACGTGATGAAGAGAGAGTGCAACAACAACAACAACAACAACAACAACAACAACATGAATGCTATATTTGAGTCACACTGAAAAGGATATGCAGGACTTGAGTGATCACAGGAGCAGTAACATGATACACACCTCGGAAGTGTTCTGCCTTCAGTGCGTGAGTAACTCTACCGGCTATGGCACAACAGAGAGCAAGGGAGGCTGACATAGATCTGCTTTCCTTTCCCAAGTATGCCTTCCTGTAACCACAAACAGCATTCAACAAGCCTATGTGAAGGTGTGTCAGACCAGCAACTTTTCCATGCTGTACCTGAAAATTATGCTTTGGTTTCTAGTACCTTTGCAAAGTAAATATTTGCATAATTTAAAGGGAATTGGGGGCATCTGAGCCTAAAGCCTTCCCTGCCCCTTTTTCTGCACATGACATATTTTGGTGTAGTCACACATAGTCCTGCCCATTCCCCAGATGGCCATGCTCAGAGCACTCTAGAGACTCTGAGATGTGACTTCTGACAGGACTGAGTGAGTTAGCCACCCTGGAAACTGAAATTTAGGTTAGCAGCTTTGAAGGACACATTTGTCAATATTGTGTTCAAGTGACAAACAAGCCTTGTTTCAAATGCAGTGGCTTACAGTCTTCTTTGGCTGTGAAGATGCCCAGCTATGAAACTCCACCTTAATGTGAAGCCTCTCATCTTCCACTGAGTGCTTGGTCCTGTCTCCTGGTAGCTCTGCTCATGCACCAATGTCTCTGCCACCTCCCCCGTCTTCAGGCTGGCTGGCAGTCCTTCATGTCACTGGGGGCTAGGGGGAGCTAAGCACAGCTGTAAGGACGCAGTAACTCCTTCTCGTAACTGCAAGATGGATTCCAAGGATCTTTCCCATCCTCTTTCTTTGGAAGCGAGAGCAGCCTGCCTGTCTCTGCACACTCAGCTCTTGCCAATGCGTGATTGTACTGTGAAGGTCCCAGGTCCCTGACATGTCCCATGCTTCCCTTGTGCAGTTACTACCACCTGCCAGCACCTCCATCTTCTGGGAGTTTCCCTGTGGGCAGTTTGTGTCTTAAACAGTCAAAACAGGTGCTTGCCCTTGTTCCCTTGCTCCCCCTATGTGGGGTTTAGCAGCCTAGGTTGGTTGTAGGAGCCCTGAGCAACTCCGTGATGTGAGACTGCAGTATCACAGGGCCAGGTTCCCAGCTCTGCCTCAGCAAAGCCTTGGCACCCATATTTAGATTTTCAGCATGTCAAAACTCTTGTTGGCTGCTTTGCCTATGTAAGGATTGAAGGGAACAAGGGCCAAGGCTGGGTAAAGCCAAAGGGCTCTCTGTGCTCTTCAGACATGACAGTTAAGGAGTGTCCATTTCCCTCTCTGGGATGACAGTGCTATGCTCACAGGTGCCTTCATGCCATCAACTTTTCTGATACCAGGTACAGCAACTTGGCAATGGGTCTGTTTTAACTCTTATTGTGGAAGTAACACTTCTCAGACACTAAACCCTACTATGTGACTTCTGTAGAGGTCTGAAGAAGTGGCATAAGATGGAAGGACCTGGTGGGGATAATCCTGCAGGTTTGTCAAGCTGAGAGCATCACATAGTACACACATGGGTTTGGTGTTGTCATCTCCTGCTCTGACATCCTATGTGTGTGTGGAAACAGGGCAACTAAAAAATCTCTTAAGTCCCTGTCTATTTCACTCTGGTCCCATGTGCCTTTGCTTCCTCATGTACTTTCTGTGATCTTTATCTCTATGTGTACATTATCCCAGCCCAGACTTGGACAGCATATCCAGGGGGCTTTGTAATCAAGGTGCAGCTACACTCAGGGCTGAGACATACCATCATCCTGGCAGCTGGGGGGCCTCTACATAGAAATCACTAAGCTGGATTTGCATGTAAGGGACCAAGTGCTGGAGGCCTGCTTGCTCATACCCATGCATTGAGTGTGTTCTATAAGGAAGGAATTTGAGATCTTTACCTGGTCCTCTGGAACATCTCTGTGATGAACAGATGAAGTTTGATGATCAGTAAGTGTTCGAATACTATTAAGAATTTCAGGAAAATGACTTATCCAACAATTCTCTGCAATGTTTTAATTTCTACATGGTAGCATGAAGGTAGATTGTGCAGGGCCAGAGATTAGCATAATTTCTGTCAGTGGTGGCCTTTGGCTATGCTCGGTTGTGTCAGGAAGGGCAAGTTTGTCTTAGAGAGATATCTGTCTAAAATTGATGTACTGCGTGTTTTAAGGAGAAAGGGCAAGAGAGATTGCTTCTCTGAATAAAACACCAGCTATCACAGTGAGGACCAGTGCTGCCTGCTTTCAACCCTTCCAAGTCAGACAGGGCAAGAGTTGAATTTACATCTTCTGTTTCTGCTGTGTGACTGTTGTGAGTTTGGGGAAGGCCATCGGCCTACCAGTTGGAGAGTGTAAGTGGTTAGGACATATGCTCTTTGGGTCTCCTGAGGCAGTCAGCATCCTTATAGCTGGTGAGCATCACTGTTCCCTGCCACAGGCATATAGTTTTGATGAGGATTTTTCTGTCTTTAGAAGTTTTTTTTGTTGCAGGATTTGATAGCTCCTATGGAGGTAAATAAGTTACAGGTAAAAAGCCCAGAGTTCTTGGTGACAACCATGGTCTTCATAGAGCAGGCTCTGATAAGAGCTGTGATCGTGAAGAAAAATGTGAAAACTTGATTCATCAAGTACTCAAACACATAGAAAACAAATTCCACCTCTATTTATTTTCTATCTGAGATTTTCAAGTCTGTCCTATGATTTTTCAGGAACCAGAACTGATGGCACAGATAATGTCAGTGCTAAGCTAAAGACTTCAGTGCTGCCAGGCTAATGGTACATCACACCCCAGCTGCAGCCTTGACTGTAGCTGCAGCTTGCCCATAGACCCCCATGGACATGCTCCCTGGCAGGCTGGTTGAATCTCCCCACTGAACGAACAAGCCAGCTAAGCAGCTGTGACTTTGATTTCAAACACAACTCTCAGTATTGGCTGACAGTCAAGAGTGCCTTTTGAATAGCTAAAACAAAGTTTCACATGCTTCCGAGATGGCTTTAGGGATCTTCCTTTCATAGAAGCAACACCTACAATTCAGACAACTGCAAAAACCCCACCATCCTAGCTGAGAGTCCCACCTTGGTTTTCATAAGAGATTGCTGCTGTGGCTGACCAAAAATAAAACACATAAATTTATTTATAGTGGTTGGAGGAATTTCTTTCTTTTTTGAAACATCTGTGAATGATCAGCATCAGGATTCTGTCTGATTGCTGGATAGCCAGCAAATCCAAGTTGAAACATCTGTGCATCAGATACGCATCGTTGCTGACCCATCTGCAAAACACATCAGATGTCAGTAGATTGATTTGAGCTTGATAGAGCTGGATAACCAAGCAGTAGGAAAAGAGAAACTGCATGGCACAGTGAGAGTTCTTCTGCCCTGTCCCTCCTTCTTTTCAGCTCTACATTTTAGTTCCTCTGTTCACGTTTTTGCAGTTGTTTTTCTTACACAGTGCAGTTATAGGGTTGAATATAGATAGGAAAATGAAAGCCCACATCTCAAAAATGTGGGAACATATCTGTCCCTGGAAAAAATAACTGTATCTGTGACTGCTGTCACCAAAAGCCTAAATCAAACATGTCATGAAATCTTCCAGAAACTGTTTTGGGATCTCAGTGAGAACACTAGGGTGACGTTCAGGTTCTGTAACAGAGATTTTAGTACCTTTAGGTGTCTTCTCTTTTAGTTTTCAAATCATGTTGATTCAAACACAGTTGTGACACTAGAGTTTGTTATTTGAAGCCGACGTTCTATTTTCTGTCTTCCTAATCCCTGATTGCATTTACACTGGTCACCGCTGTTCCTCATTGCTTCATATTACCCACTTCCTACAGCCATACGTATGTGCAGTCGTTGCTCTTCTCTCTGCTTCTTTATTGACCTCTGGAAGGGCATGATGGTGATGAAGAAGACTGTCAGGGTTAGTTTTTTAATGTGGTGTGCAAGGGGATGTGGCCTGGCTTATGACTGTATGTCTGTTGCAGCAACCACAGTATCCCTCAGTACTGCGAAATTGGCCTAGACCTGAGGCTTATCTTGCCCTTCTAGCAATTACTGAAGGATTCAGCCATTCTCACTTAAGTAGCAGGTCTCCAAAAAGTGCCTAAGAGGAAAAAATGAAAATTTCATTCACCCCTACACTGCATCATCGTGTGAAGTGATAGAAGCATGTTGCTGTGAGGTTTTCAGGCACATGTGACCACACCGACATGATACAGGCAGCAAGTACAAAGTGAGAAAGTGACAGCTTTGTACAGACATCTCTCTAACTGCTGTTGAAGTGCCACATCTGGATAGCCAGCAACCAAACCTTCTGTTGAGATCATGTCATGCTCTAGTTTTTTTATGCTGCTCTGAGAGCAACGGGTATAGAATCTTTCTGCTCAGGCAGCGCTGGTAAAAAAAGTCCTGTTTCTGAGACACAGAGAGATGAAGGCTTGCTTTAGCAGCCTTGTGGGACTCTGTTGCTATTATAGCTGACAGAGGGGATCTGCCACACAGTTTAAAATCACAGCCATCAGCCCATTAAATGATCTTCCCTCTGCAACTCAAGGGTAGCTTGTTAGCACAGTAGTTCAAACTTCCCAGTATGGCTCTGATGTCTGGGTAAGTACTCTGCAGACTGTCTTTTAATCCTGGTAGGAGTAGAGCAGTGATTGAGCAGCCAGCTGGCCTAGCTGATGAATCCCCTCTTCTGCAGGCATCCCCCATGTGAGACTACAGATGTCTACACGAGAAAGGAAATCTTCTCATTGAAGGCTGTGGCTCAGGTATTATGCATGAGCTGTTTTATATGTATCATGCCATCTGGAGGAAAGGTCTTTCTGCATAAAAAGCAACCAGTGGAAAAGCATAAATGGGGAGAAAATTGTGGATCTCATAAATGTGTATAAATACCTGAAGAAAGGGTGCAAGTGTGCTTGAGCTAATCTCTTTTCAGTGATGCTGAGTAATGGGACCAGAGGCAACAGGCACAAACTGAAACACAGGAGGTTTCCTCTGAACACCGGGAAACTTTTTTACTGTGAGAGTGACCGAGCACTGGTGCAGATTGGCCAGAGAAGTGGTGGATCTCCATTCTTGGAGATACTCAAAAGCCACCCCGACTCAATCCTGGGCAACTGGCTCTAAGTGGCTTGGCTGGACCTTAGGGGTGATTCTGTGACAGCGAGTGAGGGTACCTCTTCAGACCAGTCTGATGTGAGCATGCTCTTCACTCAGGTACTGGGAGCAGAGTCCACAAGCTCAGTGGCACACAGCAGTGAAATGCCTTGGCCATGATACTGTGTTAATAGTAGTGCTTACTCTTGTGCAGCTTCTGTCTGTTGCAGATACTGAAGCACATTAACAAGTACCTACATTTCACAACTACAGGAAAATAAGGCCCTGGAAAGTTGATACGGGGTCATTTAGGTCTCAGACAGCTCCAGAGGCCAACGCACTAGGCAATACCACCTACTGCATGAGGTGGTTATGCAATGTAGTCCTAGGGAATAAAAGAAGCAATGTATCCCAGCTTTTTCTCCTACAAAGACTCTGTGACATCTTTCTTTTGCTTCTGTCCTTTATGCCTGAGGGCAGTTTGACTGGTAACTGACAAAAGTGAGATTGCTGAAAGTGTGCCCAGCTCAGATCTAATAAATCGCATAAAAGTAGAAGAGCAACAGAAATGGAAACATCTCCAAATAATCAGCAGATGAAAATCCTTTTACAATCTACCAAAGTTGAAACACAGGCAAAGATTTGGTCAGTTTTGTTTCAGAACTAAGTAGTTCAGTGGTATAAATAAAATAAAAAGCCAGCAAGAACATTTCTCTTCCACTGTGTGGGGGAAATATGCTCCAGATGCTTGCAGTCTGATGGTAACAAGCAGCAGTGTGATGGACTGGAGGGATTTTGAAATTATGCCTCTAACTGATCTAAAGAAAAAGCAATGATAAAATGTCCAGCAACTGGCTAGGCGGAAATAACAAATGGAATACTGTAACCCAGGCCTCAGAAATGACTCTTACTGTACTTCATTTGGGGCAATTTTAAGAGACCAGACCCAAAACCAGCCCTAATGTTGAGTGATTTATTCTCTCAATGTACTGGTAGACATACAGAAAATTTTCCAGTGACTGCCTGGTCTAAAACCTAAACTGTGGTTTTGAGCATGCAGCACTGGAAATGAAGAAGAGCGACATTACTGTTGAGATAGATTGCTGTCTGTGGAAATCAGCCTTGGCTCTCCGAGAGCTTTAGGGATCTTCGCCAGGACAAATAATCTTCTCCTGAGGAAGAACACAGGCACTGAGAAAAACAGTGCAAAGTCATGAAGTTTCTGAAGCTGATACGAAAGTGAATTTGGTCTCAGAGCACCAGCTATGTGAGATACCAATGCCTTTTTGCAGGAGTTTTCTCCCTTTTGGTGTTATAGCAGAGTTAGTTTGGAATTCTGGTGCCAGGATCAACCTAGCCTGTGCATAATCAGTGGCACAGTAAGACACTGGGATCCTATGTTCTCACCGTGTTATTTACAGACTACCTCTAAGACAACTATGTCCCAGAGTTAGCAGAGGTTTTATGGCTAGAAGACAAGCAAATGTGTACATGCATCGGTGTGGTGACTTTGACTGAAGAAAAGCCCTCTTATTGCTGAGCAGCATGGATGTCCCACGTCTCCAGTGGCTTCTCTGGCAATTGACTTCTGCTGAACTTATCTGGGCTATTCATGGTTGTGAAGGTGCAGCCATAGTTTTTAGCGAGATTGGAAACCTTTTGGTACTATAGTTATCACATATAACTATATGTTATAGTTATATAGTTATAGTTATATAATCAGCAATTTTTTTTTCTTTTACAAATGTCAGTTCTAAACTCCTGGTTTTGCTTACACCAGCACTAGTTAAAGTTTGTGGCAGTGGTGGCTGCCACAGATGTATCGAGATGCTTGATGACAAGGCTTGACTTCAGGACACTTTTCATCCTCACTTAGGATGGCTCCATGACCCTTTCCACCACAACAGTGCATGGATCACAGGGACAGGGCCAGCAGTGGCACAGCTGCTTTAGCACAGTGACACATGGACACACCACACAGCCTGGTCCCTGCATATGCTGCCGTATGCAGTCATGAGGCCCTACCAGCTTTTGAACTAACTTTGTTATCTCAGCACAACACTACATGTTTTATTTCATATTCATCCCACTGTTTATCAAGGACCCTAAACCCCTGTATACTTCCAAGCAAACTTGAACACATGGCTGTCAAACTGTAATCCCCAACTTTTTCGAAAACACAAACTGTAAAAATATGATCCATTTTCTTTCACAGCGTGTGTTCAATTGTTTAGAGTGAGATCACAAATCCCAAAAGCTGGTTAGACTGTTCTGACACAGCAGGCAGTTTGCAAATATTTATTTTCCCAGCTTTTCACTACATGCAACAAGATCTGCCTATGGAAACTAGAACAGGTGTGTGAGGACAGATGGGCAGACAAATTTATTGTGAAAATGCTTCTGGAGACTAGATCCTGTTCTGGGGTGTCAAGCACTGCCTTAAAATTAGAAGACAAGGGGCAAACCCACACTAGGTCTCCATCCCTCCCTTGCAAATTTTCTTGAAGGGAGTCAGAGAGAGCAATCCCATGGCAATCTGCTGGAGTCTGTCAATAAATTGATCTCTGGGTAGGTGCTAGTGAGCAAAAAGGGTGCATTAAATCCAGAAGGATTTGAATCCCGGGCAAGATATGACAAGGTATAATTGTGTCCCCAGGAGTGACAGAGAGAATCCCAGGAAGTGGGGTATCAATTATCGGGTTTCCTACACTGGGGTCTAGCCAAGAATTTAACACCCTTGTTTACTTAGGAGAGGTCCTGCTGTGCTTTAAGTGTCTGTAAGGGCCCACACGCTGCCGCTGTCTCACGCAAATGTGCTGAAAGAGCACTTCTGAGCAAGTGTCATGAATCAACACTGGCTCAGGCTCCCCAGGAAAAAAAAAAATTGTCAGTCCTCCAGTCTTTACTGGGGGTCTCTCTGTAATTTATGGGTGCCTGAAGGCATACTTCTGGCGGAAGTGAAATCTCCTCCTTTCGTTTAGGGTTACAGCCTGAAGGCCACTTTTAGAACTGACAGGGAGCATGTGCCAGCACAGGAAGAACAAGTCCCTGCCCACTGCATCTCATCATGGTGTCCACTATAGCCATATTAGCTGGTCCTGATGAGCAACTGGAGGGAGTTTGCTTGTGGGATGACATTTTGCACAGCCACAGAATTGTTACCACAGAGTGGTAACAATTACGTTTCTAGCATCATCACCATGGAGGTGAATTCTCCATGGAGGATGTGGAGGGACACAGTCACCTTTTGCTATTCAGATATAGCTAGGACTCACCATCAAAACCAGAGTGGTGGCATCTTCCCTGCTCCCCTCCCGAGACACTGGCCTCACCTTCTGTGCCCTACCTGCTGCCCCCCACCAGAGGTCTATTCTTTAAGTGATGATGATTTTTAAAAGTGATTATCTTAGATGGAAACTTTGACTTGATGTAAGCTTACTGTAAGGAAAATCCCTTCCATACATAACTGATGCTCTGGTATCCACTTCCATTTAGTCAGCCTGCAGCTAAACCCCACTGGTGCATAGTCTCTTTGGGAGGCCCCACATCTGGGACTAGAAGTGATTTTGCTGTGTGTGCAAGGCACTGAGCCCAAAATCACAAGCCCTGCCAGGCCTGAGGTGTTATTCTGGCAGCAGTGCCAAGCACAATGGAGGAACAAGAGGTTGGGAAAAATAAATTCATACTAGCAGAGCACCTTGAGAGTGTGCTAAGTGCAAAGAGGCAGCACTGTTCTTTTCCAGACAGGGCCAGGAAAGCAATCTTGTAGGTGATGCAAAAGATAAAAAGGCAGTGAGAAGACTGGAGGTGCAGCAGAAGGAGCAAGGCTGCTGAGCTGGTGTGCAGAGTGGTCAGAGGGGTAAAAGAAGGGGTGAACAAAGCCAAGCTCTGGCACCACAGGTTTTGTGACATGCAGAAAAATTCTTGTGCTCTAGTTCCAAAATACAGAATGAGTATGTTGGGCTCTTTCCTCTTTCTTCACCAGGAACCAAAATTCTGCAAGAGTGCATTTGTCTGGATTCTCACCCAGGCAAAAGCCACATACAGGCTGGAGTAGGGAATCATCCAAGCTGGTTTCTTGCTACAGCCTATATACAGCTTTTAGAGGTCCAGACTAGCAGTAATGAAAATTTTGTTCAGTTTTAACAATTAATTCACTGTCAAACATTTGTTGAGAAACAACACAACCTCTTTCTGCCCTAACTTCATTATCTATCTGTTCTTCTGACTTGACAATGACCAGGATATATCTTACAAGACTTGGTATTCATCCAAAAATATTTTATTAAACTTTTATACAGAAAATACTACTGTCTTTGATCCTACTTCTCTCCTATATCTTTGTATCTTTAGGATGCAGTCTCTGTATTGTTGATGTTAAAACATCTGTTAAAGCATCTGTCCAGAGACAGACTGATACATGTAGATATTAATCATTCTTGCTTTATTGTCATATTGCTTGATAATGTAAGGAGGAACAATCAAGAAGACAGCAGAGGAAAGAAATATTCTTTACTGGATTTAAAATGCTATCTGTAACTTTCTTTAATCCCCTATACTGAAAAGTTTGGCATTTATAAATCAGTCAAATAGGACCAGAAAGTTAGACTGCAGAAAAAAATAGTGCCTCCCTTATTTCTTGTAGTAGAACTAGTCAAGATTGTTACCCATGCTGAACCCAGCTGATTTTATTTGAGCATATGGCCCTCCTGGCTTCTGTGCAGAGCTGTAAGAGCTGACTTGTAAGGGCACTGAATGCCTGGTACCACTCTGCATTCTTTGTGTGGAGTCTAGACACTGCCCTGCTATTGGGCTGTGGTGTTGGCAGCTATTGAGCAGAAGGACCCAAAGACAGATAATTGATAATGTCTGACAGATAGTTGATAATGTCTAACAGATATTGAGGCCTGAAGCCTGCTAAAGTGGGGAGACTCTCATGAATATGGATAAGGGGAAAGAGACCATCCTAGGAAAAGTACGGTCCTAAGCCTTGGGGTGCATCCATGGAAATCATAATGCCATCTTCTGGTCAGAATGTCTTTATGGATTAGAAGAAGAGAGGCAAACAACAATACATCCCAAATCCTCTTATCTGCAGAGAAAGAAGACTGGAGCCAATGTGGAGTGCTGTTTTAAAACCCCCTCTGCACAGTATCTAGTGCAGATCCCATCTGTGCATGGGGATGCACCTGGACCACAATCCCATGCACTCAGAGCTGGGAAAGTAGCCCTGACCCTTCCTGTGCAGATTCAAGAAAGCAGTTGAGATGAACCTTTGGGCTTCTGTTACTGATAAAAGCTGACCTCCTGGCCTGGGGAGAACACAATTGTAGCAGCTGGCTTGACTGCTTCTCAGGTATGGACATGAAGAGACGTGGGAGATTCATAGAAGTCCTGCTTTGGATCTTGCATTTTCTAGCAATGGGATAAGTGTCCCTGTCTGTCTGAAGAAAGGCTACAGGGCTCGTGAAATGTCAAAGCTAATTCTAGCAAAGGGCTCTGAAGCTTAAATAATGAGGCTTTGGTTCAAAATAGTTGCAGATAGTCATGGCAACTAGGTAGGAGTCCTGTCCACCGTTGGAAGGCAAATGAACAGGGTGGAGTAGCTTCAGTGCATGTGTCTGGGGTTCAGCAAAGAATAGGTTGACTTGCTAATGGTTTGGTACAGATGGCTCAGTACCAGGTCTTTAATCTTCACATGGTGATGAGATATCCTTAGGAAAGAACTGTCTCCCCAGGAACTTTCCTCCTAAATGTTTTTTACATGTAATCATTAAACACATAGACCAATGGAGGGTTCAGCTTTCTTTGATTATTCTGATTTGGGTTTGTTTTCTGCACAACAAAGTGTTTAAGTAGACTTCAGCCTCAAGTGGAGTTCTGGTTCAGCTGTGGTACTGTCCATCTGCTTCAAATTAAGCATGCTTCCAAGAACCCTCCTGGTTTGGAGGAACATGGTCCTGCTGCTTTCATGTCCCTGGCAACTCACTTACTTGAAAGACACCACAGTGATGAAAAAATTTGTTTTATGTCATCATAGTGTGCACAGAGGAGGTAATTTGGCCTGTGTTTGTAGCACATCTTTAACACAGGATTTAGGGAGTAATCCTGTGGTCACTGAAATCCTGGACAGAGCTGTCAGTGGAGAGAGTGCAAATCAGATCCAGACTGGCTAAGAAAGTTACACAGCATTTCCAGCAGAAATGTTCATGGTGCCAGATAAGGGTTGGACAATGTTTCAGCTCCTCAAGATCACCTGCTTGGCAGAGCGAGGTGCAACAGCCGTGACTAAAGGCAATTATCAGCCCCCTCCCTGCCCCAAAATGCTGTTTCAGCAAATAAATTCAGCATTAAGAATTGTCAAGCTAGAGTTGTGCCATTTCTTGGAATAAGTAGAAAGCACATTTATTGGCTCCTTTTAATTTATCTTTTTTAATCCCGATGAAGAAGTGTCTGCATTTTCTTCAGTATTTAGTGGGGAGAAAGAAAATTCCCAGTTGACAGAAAGCAAAGCTAGTGCTGACTAAAAGAAAATTACCCATGAAACACAGCTAGAATACAAACTTAATTTCAGCTCTTCTACACTTGATGGGATGACAAGAAAAAAGAATCTTTACAGTCAAGTAAAGGGACAGGTTCATATCCAGCTATGTGGTCTCTTGAGAGAGCTCAAGGCTAATCCAGAATTGCAGGAAACTTTCTCAGTATGCTGTTTCTTTAATTTTCCTGGGACATTTTGCAGTTAGTGAGGCAAACCGTCTATGTAAATCGCCACAATCGCTGAGCATTAAATGCCTTGAGGCAGGCACAGCCATTAGCTGTGCAAGTCTGTATAGCAAATAACCCAGCAGGACCAGCAGTGGCTCACTGCCGAGCAAGGACACATTCAAGTGCTTCTCACAAGGCACGTCTGAATGGGTTAGAAAATACATGGCAGTTCTGTGGTGCCACAAATGCCTGATCTGACCTTCACCACCCCAAAGAATAATTCCATCCCACTGAAGTCAGTATCCCCAAAAAAACCCCAAAATTATTTCCCTTGTGCTGAAGCTTCACATCCATGACTGCACTCTCTGGCTCTTCCACTGCCTTAGTAAATGCAGGGAGTGTTCATCACCTATTTATCCGGTTTTACCAAAACAAAACAAAACAAAAAGGCACCTTACATACTCTTAACACAACGTTTTGTAACAAGTTAGTGTTGCTTACATTGTGTCTTCGACTCTGACATCTTTGCTCATATTTTTTAGAGCCAGTTACAAAACCAGGAGAAAATAAGTGTTTTCTCCAGGAAAATGCCTCTCCTCTTTGTGGAAAATCCTTAATTACAGCTGCCAAAAAAAATCAGGATAGCTTTTCCCCCTCAAAGATATCCTGAAAAAAAAAAAAAGTTAATTTAATGGATAAACTGAATGCAATGCATATCTATGTGTTTTAGACTTCCTTCAGTTGTTCCAAAGGAAAGTTGACCTGATATTTCCTAGAAGACATCAGAAATATACCTATGTAAAATGAAGGTTATTACAAATTTTGGAGCCCTCCTGAGGGGCCTGGGCTTTCCAGCTGCTTCCCAGATGAGTGCTTATGTGCAGAGGACTAGGGTTCACCCGAGTTTTCAGGACTGATTTCTCCTGCATGTTTTCTGCAGCCCAGTGAAGGGCTTGAGAAGGAAGTGCAAAGAGAAGAGCGACTGTTGCATCCCTCTTTCCAAGGCCTAAGCAGCTGTTTCTCTGCCAGTAGGGCTGAGGGCCATGTACAGGCTAGCAGTGGGGCTACAGTTCCCACAGATAGAGGGACTAAATCCCTATTTAGTGAATTCAATAAAATTATGCATTAATCATATTCATTTTTTACAACACTTTGCGTTTTTTCCTCCTAACATTATGAATTACTAACTGAATAAATAACACTACTTTTTACTATTTTGTTAGCATTTTAATCTCACATTTTAAACAGTTTGGGTTTTGATTGCACTCTTATGAAGAATATTTTCAAATTGGAGAAAGCAATTTGTAAGCTTGTCCTTTAACTCCTTCCAGCCTGGCTTCAAATGATCCTCTCCTTTATTTCAAAAGTGCTGGGGCCTAGCACAATTCAGAGCTCCCTGTTATGGTCATGTAGTTTCTCTTCACCTCCTTTCAACGTCTAAGAGATTTATTTTTGTTTAGTTTTCTCTCTCCATTCAAATTGAGATTACTACTATTAAGATGCATTTGGAGAAGAGAATTCCACTCTTTTCTCTTTATTTTTGGCTTTTGGCTAACTACGCTTGATAATTACATGTAACCACTTCACTTTGTAATATATTCCCTATATTTCCCTTCCAGTTGACCTAACACTTTCATACAGTAACATACTACAAAGTTCACTAACCCTTTTTTTATCTGGAGGCATAATTGTGACTCTGTGTTCCTCAATCTCTGAAGTCCACATCAATCCTTCTAAACAAACTTCCTTTCAAATGCAGATAGAATACTTTTTCACAACTTGATGAAGAAAGCTCCTTTGCTCCTTTATTTGCTTTATGATATCTGTTTCATAATTTTAAATGGTGAGAAATACTCATGCTTAATTTTCGTGGTGTTTAAAATCTATGTTGAATTCATGTTCAACAGTGAGTGAATCAGAGCTGACCTACCCGTTAATGGACTGTGAATATAATTCTGTCCTGAACTCTGTGCAAACCTCTTGTGGCAGCTTCTCTCATTCCAGGTTCACTGTGTTTGGCTGTACGAGGTGGCTGTCTTTCTCTCTGCAGGCTAATATTAGGTAACAAAGGCACATGCACAGTCTGGAGGTCTCTCAGGCGTGTGTGCACTGTGCCACAGCACACACGAATGCATGCCATCCCCATTAGCATGTGCTAACAGGAGTTTTGGACTGTGATGCTCTGCAGATGTGTCAGCAGTAACACCCACTTGAGGAGACTTGCACCTCTGACAGCCTCTCAGCCATTTCCACATAACTACTCTGACGGCCTGGGAAACCAACTGAAGTTAAGCATCAGCTGATGGAGGGGGAAAAAAACCAACAACAACAAAAAGTAGCCTGTCTTTTACACACAGCCCTGGTCATCTCTTGGCCCCACCTGTAGGGACACCTAAAACTTGGGATGTGCGTGTGAGCAACTGCCTGTGCATGACAGCTGCTTCAACTAGCTGCTCAAACTCTGCTGCTGTCAGAGGCACATCTGCTTCAGTTACCTAGAATTAAGTACCAATCAGACAAGTCAGGCTACAGACTCTGTGGCATAAGGCCCTGATCCAGAAAGGCATTTAAGTGCATGCTTTTACCGTTTCTGTACAATGTCTAAGCACATGCTTAGACATAAGGACATTCTGAAGTCCTATTGAAATAATTTTGCAAAGGACTGGTATAAACAAATCCCGGTTTTCTACAGACAGAAATTTATTAAATAAAAACGTTGGTTTTATCTCTTAGGTTTCTGTCCATAGAGCCAGGGTGTGGCTTTCTACTGAAATGCTGCAGTGCAAGTAAAAATTACTTTGGAAGTCTCAGACATTGCCTTTGTCCTTCTTTGTTCCCTATTTTTCATTAGCAATTCACCACAAAGAATGCATTTCCCACCAATTCAAAAATAAGGCCAAGCAGCATGTTAATCTGCCTTGCCTCTATGCCTGTGAGCTGTGTTTCAGAAAGCACTGTTATGTATTTTGCTACTTTAGAACCAAAAGCAAACGAAATGGTCACACAGAAAGCACCTAATCAGTCTGGCAGCACATCTCTCTGCCACGAAAAATTTATTCTTATTCTCTATAGGTTGATCTAGGTATTGTATGAATGCTGTCTGGCTTTCATGCCCAGAAATACATATGATCAAATGTGTGTCTGGCTTACTGCATTCCAGGGCAAAGAAAATGTTGTTGCTATGTTTTACACTGGGCTGCTAAGAACGATGTTTGGAAAAGTTGCTTAATTATCTGACTGGTGGGCAAACTCACTATTTGAACCCCCAGTGTTAAATCAGGGTTCTTCTGTTGGAAGAGGATGATGAAGAAAGAGGTACCATCTGCACTTCTTGCTCTGATTGTTATAGGAGTACCTGGATTGCTGGCAAAATGCTAGTAATACTTTTCCCTGCTGTAAAAAAGAGAATAATAATTAAAATAGCAAGGGACTACAATTTCTATGTGTTGCATAAATGCCATATCCTTAGTCATATAATGCTATTTGCACTAAATAGTTTGCAGAACCTAACAAAAGAAGATGCACTTCATGTATTACCAGTATCATTCTCCTCATCAAAATCCACAATGTTCAGAAATATAGCAATGCACGAAACAGAAGGCAAAACAATGAAGGGTTTTGGCTCTGCCTACCTTCTTCTGGAGGCAGTTACTTTGCACCGAAAAACTAAACAAAAGTAAAGAACAGCACCTTTTCTTTCTCTGAGCTGATGGGAAGTTTGCCATTTACTCTGAATCAGAATTTAACCTTGGGGACAGATATCTGGATCTCTGAGGCAGAAAAAGATGTGTTTATAAGTAAGAATATGGGTAAGCTAAAGAGACAATGATTGTCTGAGACTGCAAATAGCCTGAAACACTTGCCTTGTCTTGCTTTGTGCATTGTATTTTCACATACACAGCTTTGGAAGGAATAGCCCACATTAAAAAGAAATTATAGAAGTCTTTTCAGACCATCTTTTTTCATTCTGTGTAGCCAGCTAGGGATGATGCAGGAAGGAGTGTTCCATGCAATGGAAAGCATACACCTTAGTGAGCCACAGACTGTTAGTATTCTAACTTTAAAGGTTTACTCAGCTTAAGCCTTAGAAGTGCTAACAGTTTTGCTGTATGTGAATTAATTACACATGCCATAATAAAATTATCAGGAGGAGCCTACTGAATAGTTTGAGAGCTATGATAGCTCATTCTTTTAAGTTGCACTGGATTAAAATCTGGTGTATTTCTGGCTTTTCTCAATATTTTTAAGACTGTGCTTAATAGCAAGGTGTACTTTCGTGAGTATTTAAATACCAGCCTCCTCGGCAGGAACAGCTGTTCGTGATACATTCTTCAGTGTATTTTTGATCATAAAAGCATGGGACTAATAATGCCAAGGTCACAGGTTCGATCCCTATATAGGCCATTCACTGCAGAGTTGCATTCAAGGGTCCTTGTGGGTCTCTTCCAACTCAGAATATTCTGTGATCTGTGAACACTGCTTGTGCAAAGCACACTGGACACGCAGCTTTGGAATGGCCACCCATGAAACAAGAAGGAGCCAAAATAGTTCAAGCCGACGGGCAGTAAAAAGGCGTGTGAAGAATCACACTATTCCATTTTATATTCACTTCAGGAGAGCAGCAGGAAGGGCAGAGGGAGGCGGGCAGCCCCAGGGCGGGCAGAGCCGGGGCGCTGCGCTGCCCGCGGGCCCGGGC